>JAWRVF010000578.1:0-232069 GCA_036785485.1 Physcomitrellopsis africana
CCCATTTTAAACTTTAAATAATGCTTTTCCAATTAGTAGATGACCATGTTCACTTTTTATATTTCTTTTTGGATTATAAGCAATAGTCAATGATAACTTAATTCCATACCTTTCAAAGAAATCACAAGCTTCTCTTGTATCTAATTCTCTACGATCTACAGTGATCTTTTCTACACATGTATAGCAGAAAATAACATCTTTAAGCAAAAATCTACAAATTCCTTTAATAGACTTTGTATTTAATGTTCTTCCTTCAACTTGATTTGATAAATCTTCATGAGCCAAGACTAAATATTTCATTTGCCATAATCCAATTGATATAATAGCCAAATCAACAATCCATTTAAAATAAATAATTAAAGGAAAGGTTGGATATAAATCATTTCAATATTGTATATTAGAATATATTTGACAAGTTATAGATGACTCTATAAATAAAGCACATCTTGATATATATTTTTCCACTAATATTGCTTTTTAAGTTTAATAGAGGTGGCTTAAATCCTTCCATATCCCACCCATAGACTATCATGAAATTTCTTTAGTAATTTTTATTGAACTTCTTCATTGCCTTTCACTTGTTGTAGTATCCCAATTCTTTTTTTTGTTCTCTTCCATAAGAATCCTTCTTGAAGTAAAAATCTATATGTTTTTTTTTTTTTTTTTAAATTTGTCTAATTTTTTTATGGACCAATTTGTTTGTTTAGTCAAGACATTCAAATAATAGCCAATATTTAATAATTCTCTTTTATAAAATTCTTCAAATAATAATTTATCTTCTTTAATATTTGATATTAAATAAAATTTTGTTCTAATATCATTGGTGTTTTCAATCATCTTGTCTTCATTATCATATCTTATTCAAGATAGCATATTTTCTATTAAATTATCTTTTCTAATAATATGCCTAAATTTTGAATTTAATGACTTGATATAAACAATCTATCTTAGCATTGTAATATTTGGTGTTGTACAATTAGTAATCATTTCAAATAATGGCAAGTAATCTATTTCAATTACTACTACTATACTAATCAAACAATCTTTTTTAGCTTTTATAATTGAAACAATTCTCTATAGTTTTCTTTTGACTTGTAAATATGTATTTTGGCAAGTATTCAAAATCTTAGTTCTAAATCAAACTGCAAATCTATTTCCACTAAAATCACCTTAAATTAAAGTCCATCTAATAGCAATAGTATTAATATCTAGAATAAGAATTATTTGTCTATTGCACTCATAATAAACTCTTCTTAAAATTAGAGGTAATAAGAAGAATGTCTTTAGCCTTTGCATTACTTCAATATGCTTCTCCTCCCATTTAAATTTGGAGCAAAAGAAGATTCTAAAATCTTTATTAACATCTTTTCTTTCAATATGTCTACCAATTTAAGCAAATGTGCCTTTGGCACTAAAATTGGCTTCAAATTCTAAAGCACATATGATATTGTGTAAATAATTATAGAAGCTATAATATCAGGTTGTACACATCTTACCTCATGAGATTCAAAGGCAAATAATTTATCTTATTTTGTAAGTATTTTTTTGAAATAATCAATTTTTTCCAACAGTAAAGAACCATTAGATCCAATCTTTAATTCTTCAAAAGTCTTTTTGGTGAAATGGTGTCTAATATTCCTTGGATCTCTTAAATTCTTCTTTCTTGATACTTCTTCTATTTGTCTTTTAAAATCCTTTGCTAAAGGTTATGCAATGGATTTTATCTTCTTATTCAGTATCTTATATTTTATTTTTATAATAACATTTGGTGCTTGAAAAGATTCAAGCATACAATAAATCTTCCTTGAATGAATTTACATAATCTTATCATCATTTTCTAATCCAATTAATGTAATCAATTCTAAAGAATCTTCCAATCCATTTTTTTTCATATATACCAAATTTTTTTTAATCATCTTTTAATATTTTTAGTTCATATAATTATTTTTTAATATTATATAGTCTTTTCTTTTCTTTTCTTTTTAAATCTTCAACTTTCTTATATATAATACTCCTATTTTAAAAAATGCCAATAAAGCTTGTATCAAAGACACCTACATCTTACAAAAGTATCTTTCTTTCTATACCTTTATAATCTTGCTTTATAGTAGTACTTTTTAAAATCCTTAAATTCTTTAATAATCCTTGGTAATATATTCTTCTTCAATCCTTGGTAATTATCCTCTCTATGTATTTATGCATAAATTGAACCATCAACAAGTATCTTTGTCTCTATCCGTATTGCCATAATATATTGTTGCCTCAAAATAAGCAGATAAGATGTTATATCTTAAACAAAGAAATTTTATTTTGTTGCAACATCACTAATCTAAATCTTGACATTTTGATAAGCCCCATACAACTCATCTCGTGTATTATTAGTTGCTTATATTATCTACCTATGCTCCATATCAATTGGCCATCTTTATTTTTTATAAAGATCTTTAGACATAAGATTTATTTTTAAAATGTTGTCAATTAAAGGAATAATTGGTTCCTCTATATTCCCATCTTTTTCCTATACTTTTGCAATTGTCCTAGTTCAATATTTCTAAGTATAATGACTTGAAGTATTTATCTATTTTTTACCCTAATCTTCAAAATTCATTTGTTGATTATGACTTCTTTCTTTACTTCTTGATTGCTTGTAACAATTACCAAACTCTTTTTCATCCTTATATATCCTTGCAACAAAAGCATGATTCAACCTTACTTCACTTGTTAATTGCTTCTTCCGTTTAATGTTGTCAATAATGGCATCATGAAATTCTTTCTTTGTAATTCTTAGAATCTTTTTTAATATAAATTCAACTTTAACATTGAATACACATTCTTCAAGTATCCTTTTTAAATCTATTGCTACTTTAATATCAAAGAATAATTTGTAAGCTATTGATTTATCTTTCTCTTTTATTTTATTTTTTTTTCTTTTAAAGTTGTTGAAATATCTTCTATGGATAATTTGTGTGAAGCCATATTATGAGCCTTGTCTCCTCGACTTTGTTTTTTTAAAAAAATTCTTGTCTTATATCATTAAATTTTTTTTTCTTCTTTTCTTCCATCAAAGCTTCCTATTGGCTCTTAACAATGTACATATGGATTGAAAGAGCCTCTACAGGATCTTTTTAATTAATAGTACCACAAATTGTAGCAATAGTCCTTAATAATGCTTTTTGTGGCATATTTCTTTTTTGCATTATAAAAATGGCAGAAGACCAAAATCCACTTGTTTTCATACTTTTGTTGAAATCATCATCCACCTTGGTACCATAACTTGTAACTTCTTGTGTTGCAACTCCATATGTTATTAAATAATTTTAAACCAATATTTTTATATATTCCTTATCAAAGTTGGTTTGAAGAAGATTTTTACTATCTTTCAATGCCACCTTTCCATCTTTTCAAAAAATAACTCCTTGTTATTGAATTCATTATAATCTTTTTGAGAATAAGAAATATTATCATATCAAATACATCTTTGGATATATTCTTATTTAAAAATAGTCTTTAAATTATTTGTAGAAGTCTTTTCTTCAAGTCTTATAAGTTTAATTTGAAGATCTCGCATTCTACATACAATCTCTTCAACTCCCATATCTTCTTTCTTAGATGTAATCATTGGAGTTTGGACAATAGGCATGGTTCATTGTATAGTAGATACTTGAATTTTAAATGCTTGTACTACTTGTTGAATATTAATCCTATTCTTTCTCTTTTCTTATTTTACAAGTATTCCTATAGTATCTTCAATATCCTACCACTTTATTATTAATCTTTTATCTTCTTCTTTGCTTTTAAGAAGAACCTCCAATTTTTTTTGTAATTTTCTATTAGCAACTCAAAGAAATAATTTAACCTTGTTTAATTCCAATATTATTTTTTCTACCTTTGACAATCAAGAATATTGTCTTTCAAACTCCCTTAATAGCTCCATGGCTTGCAAATTCTTATTAGGCTACTTAATCTACTCTAAAAATAATTTTTTAGTAATCCTATCAATGTCTTTTAAGAAATATTCATCTTTTAATGCATATGAAAATATCTCCTATGCACTCCTAAGATGCTCTATAATTGACCTCATATATTTTCTTATCTTTGGTACCATTGTTATATTATGTGACATCTTATTTGAAAATACATTGAGCACTTGACTATAGAAGGTACACTTATATATTGTAACTAACCAAAAATATAATAATCTTAATATAATCTCAAATAAATTTCAATTGAATTTTAATCAAATTTTAAATAAATGTTAATAAAATCTTAATCAAATTCTAATCAATTTTTAATGAAATTTTAATAAAATCTTAATAAAATCTTAATAAAATCTTAATATAAATATAAATCAAAATCTAAGTTAAATCTTAATTAAATCCTAATTAAATTATAATTAAATCCTAAATAAAATCCTAAGTTAAATCTTTGTTAAATCCTAAATTAAATCTTAAATCAAATCCTAAGTTTAATCTTAGTCAAATCTTTAATCAAATCTTAAATCAAATTCTAAATCAAATCTTAAATCAAATCTTAATCAAATCTTAAATCAAATTCTAATATTTTAATAAAATCCTAATACCTTAATAAAACTTTAATAAAATCTTGATACTTTAATGAAATTCTAATAAAATCCTAATAAAATCCTAATATTCTAATGAATCTTGATATAACCCTAATCAAATTCAATAGTAGATTTAAAAATCTTAATAATTATCAAATTAACCATTAATCTTCATTCAAAATTTTTATACTTCTTAATATATTAGTGAAAAATAAGTATAAAAAATTTGAAGAAAATTGAACTTATCAATTGAAAAAAAAAAGCTCCTAATCTTTTTGAATATTGATCTCTTTCTCCAACCTTGATGTTGCTCTCCTTCTCCAATCTTGATGTTGATCTTCTAATATTAATATTTCCTTTTTATACTATTTATATATTATAAAAATTTATAAAAATATTAAAAATTAAAATAAATATTAGTTAAAAAATAAATCATTCTAATTTAATTGGTCAATTGCTCAAAATCACAAAAATCTTCATTGACCTTCAAAATCCAATTTCTGAGATTATAACTAATTTAAATTCTAAGAACCTTTGATTTAACTATTGAATTAAGCTCAAATTTATAAAAGACATTCAATACAATTATATACGCAAATTTACAAATTTTTAACTATAGATCTATTACAAAACTCTCAATATGCTCAAAAATAAAAATCCACTTTATTTCTCAATATCCAAAGTCATTCAAATAGAACCATCACTTTACATAGCTCTTACAAAATCATTACAAATTAAAAAACCTTGAAATCAATATTCCAAGAAATTGTCAAGAATGTAAGATAGCAAATTAGTAAAGAAACAAGGAGAAGATTACAGAATAATTTCAAGAATAAAGAATTAGATGGATAAGAACAAGAACTAGATCAAGAATAAGGGACTAGATTGATATCAAGAACAAGACAATACTTTAGATTGCTCTAAGACTTTGTTGGTAAGACTGAGGTACTTCTTGGTCTTGCCTCTTATTTATATTACAAGGCCTATGTTCTATTGGACCTTCTAAGAATATCTTAAAAAATTTTAGAAGCTTGAAGAAGATTCTAGAAGACTCTAAAAAGTTTATAGAAGATTCTAGAAGGTTCTAGAAGATTTTAGAAAACTATAGAAGGTTCTAGAAGACTACAAAAAGTTCAAAAAAGTAGTAACTTAAAATATATCTGTGACATCACCTTCTCTTTTAGCGACAAATTTCAGGAAGAGCAAAACAATTTGATGGTCAAATCACATACGTAAGAAATCTAGAATTCATTGAAAAAGAGAAGTAACATATTTTGTCTTATATTTGTTGGTTATCAATTCATCACAATCCTTGAAATGGCATCAATGACCTTCAAATATAATCTCTGTTATACCAACATCCCATCTAAAAATTTGCTCTTTGTTGCAACCTTCAAAACATCCCCCGACCATAATTTCTAGTCCACCTAGAGTCACCCTTCCAACTTCAAGGAGTATTACCAAAACTCGAGCATCTGAATCAAGATTTTTGTGATGAGGCCGTATCTTCTAAGACTCCAAATATGGCTTTACTTGATATTAGAATACTCCTTCCTTGTCTTATCTATGTTCTTCAAATCTAGCAGATTGTAAAAGTTGCAATGGTTTCCCAACCGCTTTTATGGCGGAAGAGTCTTCTGACTCTTGTTCTTGCAATTCCCTTGAAACACAAAGATTTGAACTTTAGATAGTTCTTATAATGAATGTTTGCATAGTCTTTAAATTGGTCTTGAGCCATTTGTAGTTGGAATTTTAGTTTTTCATAGATGGTTTTTAAATAGGTAGCTTGACATTCTACATCAAGGCTTTTCACATCTTCAATTTGAAATGGATCTGCTCTAAGGTGGTATCCATATTTTAAGAAGAATGGAGTTTGTTTTGTCAAAGAATATTTGGAGTTATTGTATGGAAACTCAACCAATGGTAGAAAGTCCATTCAATCATCTTGTTGATAATTTATATTGCAATAAAGATATTGTTCCAAGATTTGATTCACTCATTTTGTTTGATTGTTGGTCTAAGGATGATAAGCAAATGAGAGATTGATCTGAACTTTTAAAAGTTGAAATAGTTCTTTCCAAAAATTTGATACAAATTGTGGTCCTTAATCCAAAATAATATCATTTGGAAGACTATGTATTCAATAAATATTATCAATAAAAAGCTTGGCTGTTTCTTTCCCAAAAATAGTCTTGTTGTATAAGATAAAATGTGCCATCATGATAAGATAGTCTACCACCACAAAAATTGAGTCTTTTCCATTTAAAATTGGGAGGTCTGTAATGAAATCCATAGATAACGATTGCCATGGGCCCTTAAAAACTGAAAGGTGTTGAAGAAGTCTATATGGCTAATATCTTAGGATCTTTGTTTAGACACAAATTTTGTATGATTGGATGAATTATTTCACCAATTTTTATATTTGAAGCCACCAATAGTCTCTTCATATTAATTCTAAGATCTTATTGAAGCCAAAATATCTAGTTGTTGGAAAGTCATATCATGCTTAAAGAATTTGAAGTCTTGTATTGCCTAAGGGAATATATAAGATATCCTTGAAATATAAAAATCCATCCTCAAATTTGAAATTATTATTTTCTTCCACATGTATATTTTTTAGATATTATTGAATGTTTTTTATAAATGGATCTATCTTCATTGATTTTTAGATTTTTGTCTTGAGAATTATATCTGTATAAGTAGACATTATCAATGTTTTCAATTGCAAATTAGATGGCTTCAACATGACTGATTTTTGTTGATCTAATATAATGTCTCATATTCTTGGTGTAAGATATGATTGTTGAGAAAGGGCATCTGTTTTTTCTTGAAGATTTTTTAGATGATATACAATTACAAAATCGAATCGAGATAATCACATGCTCTATCATGCTTGTTGGCAATTTAAAACTTGAGCACTCATAAAATACTCCAAGTTTTTATAGTCAATATATACCATGATCTTGTGTTAAGTCCCGTCTAGCAAATGGCGCCACTCTTCAAAAGCATCTACAATTGCCAATAGTTTTTTATCATGAATCTTGTAATTGATCTCTACAATTAAAAATTTTTGAGAGCAGAATGCTACTAGATGTAATTGACTATCATCACCAATTTGAGAGAGTATAGATCTAAATACAAAATCTGAGGCATCCATTTTCAAAATGAATGGTTTTATTGGATCTGCATGGACAAGTATAGGGGTTGAAGTGAAAGATTCTTTTAGTTTCTTGAATGCTTCTTCAGCCTTATCATCTCAAATAAATTTATCCTTGCCTATGAGTCGTGTTAATGGAGCTGCAATCTTAGAATAATCTTTAATGAAGATTTTGTAAAAAATTTCAAATTCCAAGAAACATTATACATCTCTGATTGATGACAATTGTTTCTACTTTATAACAGTTTGTATCTTCTTTGAATCTATAGAAATCCCATTTTTACAAGCAATATATCCCAAAAACTTTATTGATGGTTGATGGAAAGAATATTTCTTCAATTTGGTATACAATCTACTTTCTTGTAATTTCTCCAATATCTTACGTATATGATGTTCATGTTCTTGTTTATTCTTAGAGAAGATCAAGATATTGTCCAAGTAAATGATTACAAATTCATCTAAGTATTCTTGTAAATTATCATTCATTATATGTTGAAAGACTACACGTGCATTTGTAAGTCCAAAAGGCATAACATTGTATTCAAAATGTCCATATCTTATATGAAATGTTGATTTCTATTGATCTCTTTTTTTAATCTTCACTAGGTTGTAGGCTCCTCTTAAATCAATCTTTATAAAGATCTTTGCTTATCTTAATTATTCCAATAATTTTGAGATTAATCATAATAGATAACAATTTTTTTATAGTTACCTTTTCAGACCTTGATAGTCAACACACATATGTAAAGAACCATCTTTTTTCTTCATAAACAAGATAGGAGCTCCTACAAGTAATTTTGAATGTCTAATAAAATTTCTTCGCTATATTTTTATCAATATATTCGTACAAGGCTATAAGCTCTGTTTGTCACAGATTGTAAATTCGACCAAATGGAGGTTGAGCTCTATCTTATAATTTGATTGCACAATCATAAGGATGGTGTTTTGATAATATGTCTGCTTTTTTTTTTCAAATAAGTCTTCAAAGTTGCAATATTGACTAGGAATATCGTGCTTAAGTTGCTCCATTGGATCTTTTATTGGAATAGCATACAATACAAATATAGCCCCTTTCTTTGCTGCTTATTTAAATGCTTTAGCTTTAAGGAATAGAATAGTACCTTGTTTCTTCTTTTAATGTTTGGATCTTACAAAAATCTTTTGCAAACTCCAATCAATATCAAGATTATGCAGCTCAAACCAAGGAAGTATAATGATATTAAGATTTGTTAGATGTTGAATGACGTTGAAAATAATTTGTAATACTTGATCTCCTAATATCACTTCCAATGGTTTGATTTCTTTGATAACAATTCTTGATGCAAGGTTTTGTCCATCAATGCCTTCAACAAGTACATGATGGATCTTCTTTCCAAGTATTAGATTATGCTTGATTATAAAATCCTTATCTATAAAGTATGCTGAAGCTTTAGTATCTAAAAGGACTTTAGCAAAAATCTCTTGTTTTAGGATTCTTATATACAAGAAGTATAAAATAGGATATTAGGAATAAAGGTAAGAAGAGATATTTTTCTTGTGCTTTAAATTTAGAGGTGTCCAGCTGCAAGATCCTTATTATTGTTAGATGTTTTTATTTTTTGACCTTTCCAATTTAGATGTTATACCTCGTGCCTTAAATTCTCTAGACTTATTTGGATAGTATGCTGCCTTGTGATTAGATCTTCTACAATATACATATAGATTTTTTTGCCAATGTCTAGTTTTTTTTGTTGGTACTAATGGCTTGAATTGAATTGCATCAATCTGCATAGGTTTAGGATATGTTAATAGCTTCTCCAATATTCTAGAAGATATAGTAGACATTCTTTGATAGATATTATTAAAAATTGATTGTCTTTCTTGTTGTAATTCAAATAAGCAATTGTCATGAGTAATGGCTTGAGCTATGAGTTCCTCTAAGCTTTCAACTCTTTGTGTTGTAATCAATAAATTCTTTATATCATCCTTTACGCCATAACAAAATAAAGTCATAAAAGCTTTATCATTCTAATCGAGATCACAAGTAAGTTGTTGAAATTTTGTGACATAAATTGCTGTTAAATGTTGTCTTTGTCGTAGGTTTTGAATCTTCCTTTCTATCACCCTCTCTCAATCATTGTCTCCAAATATAATAATAAATCTTTCCATAAAAGTTTCTAAATTATATAAGATTGGAAAATTATTTTTCAATAATTGCGCAAACCATGATCAAGCACTTTCTAATAAAATAGTGCCTACAAAAGTAACTTGAGTGAATCCATCTCAATAATGAGAAAGATATAGTCCTAAATAAAGTCGTATTTATTGTACAAATCCTTGAAAGTTGAATCTTGTTCTATCAAATTTATCAGGCATACTAGCTTTTCGCTCCTTTATGACAATCTTTGGAATTTCTAGAGGAGTTATGTGCATAGTTTGTTTATTACTTGCTTCCTTGAATCAAATAATTTCTTATTGCAAATTATAAATCTCTCACTTAGTTTTTTTGGATACTTGTTCTATTTGCAATTTTTTTTTTTGGATTGCAGAAGAATGCTATTTCTTTTCATACAATATCCAACAGAGCTTAAAGATTTGCAAGAGTTGCCATTCTATTCTCTGTTTGTGAGGATGCACCTCCATTAACCTGATCTATTTCTATATTGAAAAAGAGAAAATCAATAAGCCATTTAATGTAATATTTTCTATACTAAAAGGATTACTTTTAGATAGTTAATTTAGAGAAGGATAATTTGCAACCTCTAAAATACAGTGATATATCTTAGAAAAGAGAAAATCCACTCTTTCCAAAGAAAAATCAATTGCAACAAGTAAGCATATCAATCTAGAAGGGGATAGTCTGTACTCTTCTAGAATGCAATAAGAATTAGAGAAAGGATTGAAAAGGGATTTTTGGTGTAAAAAGGAATAGTTAGGCCATCCATATGGATGAATGGAGATGGATGATAGAAGTCTCTATTCCTATTAGCCAAAAATCATACCCAATGGGCTTCAAGGAGGCTGCTCGAGAGCTTATTAGGAATTAGGATTTGATTTTTAAAAGGATTTAAATATTAGAGGCTAAGATCAGTAAGTTTGGTTTATTGGCTATGATTTTGGTAAAATTTTTGTGTGATTTGGACTTTTTATGAAGGAGATATAAGCACTCAAAGTTAAGGTGTCAAAATTGTACCTACTATCACTCTTTTGAGCATAATTCGCCCATACAAAAAGCAATAAAAGATCGGCAATTGGATTTAGAAAGAACACTTTTTTACTATAGTTTTTGTATATGGCTTAATAAAATTCAAGCTAGAATAAAGGAGATATTGAGAGTTGAAGTCAATGCTTGTAATCAAAGAGTAGTAAGTGACCTTGTTTAATTAGTGTTTATATTTTGAGCTACATCTTAGGCAATTTGATAAGATTTTGGCTCAAAATTTTTTGAATTTTGTATATTTATGTAAAAAAACTATTTATAAAACTTTGTGGCATCAGGATTTTGGATTTGTAATATATAAAGAAAATAGTGCTCAGGTATCTATAAACTAGGATTTTAAATATCTACTAGGATTTTTAAGATATCAAATGATTGGAATGAATCTATAGTTGATTTTTTTTGTGGTAAAACTTAAGAATATTATCTATACTTTAAAATAATTTTATAGAAATTAAATGGCTAAATCAAGAATTATAAAATTCTAAAGTTTAAGAAGAAATAAATCCTTATAAGTGAATAAGCTATTGAAAGTATTTGTTTTTCTAGGAGCCAAGACTTCAAGGACGTGGAAAAATAGATGTATGAAATTATAATAAAATTTTGATACAAAGATGGAATTTTGAAAGAAAATTATGGATTTTTCTTAGAAAATATTAACAATCTAACTTATCATCAATTGGTTATTTGTGATTTTACAAAAAAGAGGTGTTAAGGATTTTTTATATACCATAGAAGGACTTTATATACAAATCTACTTAAATATAATTAATTTCATTAGTATAATTTTTTTTTTATAATATTATTGTATTATTTGTCTTTTTTATTAAGGACAAATTACTTACTAGAGTCTTATCAATAAATCACAAGTAAATTCTCTACAACCAAATATCTAGTATATTTCTAGATTAAAGATCATACCACTTGATAATATATATAAATTTATCTTATCAAAGAAACTTTGATAATGAAGGAGATAATCACAAAACAACAATATAGCCAATAAAATCAATTAGTATTAATTTAGATTCACCTACTTCTATTAAATAACCATTGATCTTCATTCAAAAATTTCATACTTCTTGATCTACTAATTAATAATAAGCATACAAAATTTGAAAATATTTGAACTTATAGATTGGAAAAAAAAAACCCCTAATCTACTTGAATATAAGTTCTTCTTTTCTAATCTTAGTATCAATTTTTTAGTATCAATAGTTCCTTTTTGTACCATTCATATATTCTAAAATTTTACAAAAATGTTGAAAACTAGATCAGCCATCAATTCCAAAAAGAACCAATCCAATCTAACTAATAAATTGCTCAAGATCACCAAAATCTTCACTAATTCTCATTATCTAATTTTTGAGAGTCTAATTTATTTAAATTCTAATAACCTTTGATCTAACTATCTAATTAAGTTATAAATTATAAAAAATATTTAATACAATTATATTCAAAAATCCACAAATTTATACTTATAGATCTATTGTAACATTCACAAATTTTTTCAAAATGTGATTTCACTTTCTTTTTCAATAATTAGAGTCACTTGAATAAAACCATATGTTTGCCAAGCTCTCACAAAGTTATTACAAATTTAAAAAAACCTTAAAATTAATACTCAAAGAAACTTTATTAAATTTGCTTTCTAATTCCATTCTCAAATCAACCAAAAAACCTTCTATTTGTTGTAAGTACATGGTTTTGTATCCTAGAGTATGCTTTCAATCCTAGTTCACAATTGGTCTTCCCTATGTATCAATTTAAGATTTCTTTAGGTAATTTTTATTAAAAACTATTCTTTGCTTTGATTTAAAAATATTTATAGCATTATTTTTATTAATCTATCTTATTCATGGTTCTATAAAATAAATAGAAGTTTTTTTTTTTTATAAAAAGATAATATTAATACTAAATATTTTTATTACTTTCTTATCTTTTATTTATATTTTTTTAAAGTAATTTTATTATTTAGTCTCCAATTAAGCTTTTCTATAATATACATCTTCTTTTATTCTTTCAGCCTATAGCTGTGTTATAATACAATATTTTAAAAAAAAGATTATATCTTTATCAAAAGAAAATACTTAGCTACGATATTTTTGGTGAAAAAGTTATTAAATACTATAGTCTTCATTATTGATTATATGGCTATTAAATATTTGATCAACTAAATAGAATTATAAAATGAAATAACTTATTGGATATTATTGTTAAAAGAATTTAGCTATAGAATAGAATACAAATTTAAAAGGGTACACAAGTGAGCCAATCATCTCTCCCAATTACTAAGAGAAATGAGTCCCATTTCCATGTAAGAAAATCTTGTTAATAAGAGTCTTTTTAATATCTTTGCCTATCTCATGTGATACATCCATATTGTAGAATTCTTTACTTCACAAAATTTATTTAAAGAACTACTTTAAAATAAGCATTGAAAAGTTAGAATAAAGAGTAGATAATTTGTTATAATTAAAAATTGATTGTATTATAGGAGAATTGATGGACTCCTTAAACTTTGTATAATAATTAGTGAGATTTTAGTTAAATTAGAAGCATATCATAATAGTACATATAGGGGCTATTTTTAGAATAAATTAATGGTTCAAAAAGCCATGAAGATGGACTATTCTTGATCTACTATGTTCTAAGATATTCACAATCATGCTAAATTATATGATGCTTGTTAACATTATATCAAAAAAAAATTATATGTAGAATTATTCTTTTATATCTTTCTATTATCAATTTTTTTTAAAAATAGAAAATTGATTCTATTAAAAAAATCTATTTTAATTTTTCAATAGGCATGAAGCTTATAATAATAGCTATTTAGTATTTGACCAAATGGGCTGAAGCTAGGGTAATAAAATCCAATGATGCTATTCACGTAATTAATTTTTTATTTAAACAAGTTCTAATTTAATTATTCTAAGGTTTTAATTAATGATCAAGGTATCTATTTTTTAAATATTATAATAGAAAAAATAATCTATAGATTTAAAATTAATTATAGAATGACCATATTCTATCACTTGAAAACTAATGGCCATACTAAGCACTATTATATGTCGTGAAGTATTGCTTGAGAACGCGCCAGGCACCTGGCAAATGGAAGAAAAATCCTAAAAACTCCTCGAGTGTTGGCCGGCCTCCTTCTCCAACCTTCATACTAATCTTCTAGTGATAATTTCTCCCTTCCTCACCATTCAATTAGTTTCAAAATCTCTCATATATGTAGGAAAACAAGTCCACTACCCTTACATATAAATTTCACTCTAATCCAACTGGCAAATTGCTCAAGATCTCAAAAATCTCAAGTGACCTTCAAAGCTTAATTCTCGAGACCTTGACCTACTTAAACCTCAATTACATACAACTAAACTATTAGATTCAACTCAAATTTATAGCACCCTACAAGCACTATTGTATGCACCAAGCTACAAAATATCACTTATAGATCTATAACCAATCTCACAGAATGCTCAAAAATGTAAATTGTAATATATTTCATAAAATCAGAGTCACCAAAAAACACCCTTGACTTTGCAAAGCCATTACAAAGTCATTATCAACTCAAATCACTTCCAACTAACTTTCAAAGAAAGATCCTCTAGTTTGCTCTCTAATCCCACCTTTCGATCTGCAAAAAAAACTCTCGATCCACCGTAGGCATGTGGTTTTGTGCCTTGGGATTAGATTCTGATCCCGGCTCATAACCGATCCTCTTTGGGTATCTATTTTGAGATTTTTGTGGTAAATTTTTTTGAAACCTCTTCTTAATTCCTTCTTATATATGCCTATATCATTTTATTTTCCAATCTACTTTATTTTGCCTTATTTATGGTTCTACAAAGTAAATAGAAGCTCATTTATAAAAAGGGCAGCATTAACATCCATTAGTTTTACTCCTTTTTTACTATTATCTATTTTCCTAAGATAATTTGTTACAATATTTTAAACCAAGATCTTCTATAATATATTATTTCTACACTGTTTTACCTAATAGTCATGTTACATCACGACATCCACTCCTCGTAAACTTGTGCATCCTTCGGCATGCGCCAAGTTTGTTATTGTATTGATATAAAATGTTCTTCATCTTGGTCAAATTCTTGATCTTTAACTTGTTCCTCCTCTTCTGTTTCAATACCACTTAATAGATTTTGTTTTTTATCAAAATGTATATATATTCTTCTTTGTCTGAATAATTTGACTCGCTTGCCTACTATAGGTATCTTCAATTGTGTTCCATTAAGTTCCCGTAACAAATATGTTCCATTGTCATAGACTTCTATCACAACATATGGTCAAAATAAATACTTAGAAAATTTTCATAATGTACTATGTTGGTTGTCTAAACTATTATCATAGACTAATATCCAATTACCTTCTATTTTTTTAGGTCGTAGTCGATACATTTTATCAAATCTTTCTTTATTCTTTTCCCTGTCTTCTTTCAACTTTTCTATTGCTACTTCAATATCTTCAAGCCTTCTTTCCAATTATTGAATCTATAATATTAAAAGTTCCTCTCTATTAAGATCATCCTTCTAAGGTAATATTCTCTATGTAAGCACTGTTTCTTCTATTGGAATAATTGGCTTTTGTCCATGTATTAATTCAGAAGGCATATAACCAATCACTGTGCTATAAGTTGTACGATCTGTCCATAATGCAAATTGTAGTAGCTTTGGCCATTGATATACTTTGCCATTGTATACTTTTATTAACGCCTTAATAATAGGTGAATGTCCACGCTCATTCTTCCTATTATCTTCTGGATTATATGATGTTGTCAAAGAAAGTTTGATTCCCATTCTACCAAAGAGAACTCTTGCTTCTTTTGCATCTAATTCACCTCTATCTATCGTGATTTTTCCTACACAACCATAGTGACAAATAATATCTTCTAAGAGAAATTGACATACACTTTAGTACTCTTTATTCTTAATGCTCATCCTTCAACCATATTTAATAAATCTTCACATGCGAGTACTAAATATTTCATTTGTCCAAGTCCCAAAGGCATTGCTACTAAATCTACTATCCATTTATAATGTAGTGTTAAAGGGTAAGTTGGATGTAATTCATCTCAATGTCGAATGTTAGAATAAAATTGACAAATTTCGCATGAACCTATAAAATCAACCACATCTTTATATATGCCTTTCCACCAATATTTTTCCTTCAATTTAATCAAAGTTGCCTATATTCCTCTATGTCCTATCCACAAACTCTCATGAAATTCCTTGATAATCTTTTGTTGAGCTTCTAAATCACATATCACTCATTAAGGTACTTCTCCTCTTCTCTTTGGATGCTTCCATAAATATCCATTACGTAAAAAATATCCATAGGCTTTCTTACGAATTTTCTTAAATTTTTGATCTATCCAGTCTTCTTGTCGCTTTAAAGTACTTAGGTACTTTCCAATATCTTCCCATTCACCTTCATATAAGTCTCTTAAAAATAATTCCAATGGTACAGTCAAACATGCACCTTCTTCTTTTGATAATGCATTAGTATAAAAATTTGCATCTACATCATCTTTCATATCAATCATATCTTCTTCATCATAATACCTTGCTCTTGATAATATATCTGCAACTAAATTATTCCACCTTGCAATGTGTATAAACTCTGGATTCAAAGATTTGATATATGCTATCCACCTTAACATAGTAATATCAGGAGTTGAACAACTTATAATCATATCTAATAAAGGCAAACAATCTGTTACTATAACTATCAATGCACCAATCAAATACTCCTTTTCATTTTTTATAGCAGTTATTACACCCCATAATTCTCTTTTAATTTGTGTATATGATCTTTGTCTAATATTCAAAATCTTTGTTTTAAACCGTACTACATATCTATTCCCTTGTTCATTGTCTTGTCCAATTGCCCAACCTATTCCAATTAGACTTGTATCAATTGTTAATATTACTGGTCTTATATATTCATAATTCACTTTCTTCAAAGTTAGAGGTGAAGAAAGAAATTCTTTCAACTTTTCCATAGCTTTTCTTTGTTCTTCTTTCCATTGAAATCTTTTATTCTTCCTTAACAATTCATATAATAGATCTGCCACATATGCAAAATGAAATATCCATATATGATAGAAAATGTACGCTCCTAAAAATCTTCTAACTTCCATAGTGTTTGCAAATGCTTTCATCTTTTTAATAATATAAACTTTTTTAATATTCGACTTATGTCCATATGATCTACACATGTGCCCAACAACCAATATTTCATTTATTCCAAACATAGATTTTGTACTTAATAAGATCAAGTGTACCTCTTCCAACCGTAATAAAATCTTTTCACAATCCATAATATGATTTGCAACAAATCTTCTACAACCTTTCTGATCCAATGCCTCATCTTTTTCTTCTTTTGGACATCCTTTAATTGGAATATCATCTAAGAATGGCATAGTCTTTTTTGGTATAAATTCCTTCAATACTTTGTTCATTCCATTCATCATATGAGCTACTGAATTAGTAGCGTCTTGAAGCAATGTACACATTCTTACCAAATCCAATAGAGTCTTCATAGTAGTTAAATCTCTATTAAAATTGATCATATCCTGAGTAAAGATCATCCATCAAATAGATTGCTCTTCCAACAAATGCCTCTGTAAATTCATCTACAATTGGACTTGAATCCATATTTTTAATAGTCCATATTGCAATAAATAATTTAATCCAACTTCTTCAAATGCTTCTGATATAAATTCATCCTTAACCAATCCTCCATTTTTTTTCAAAGTTTTTTCTATATTTTTAACATAATATTTATCTATTCTTTTCATCCTTTCAATAGTTTCAAAAGATAATACACCATCTTGTTTCAATCCAATAAATCCAGTAGGTAATATCATCTTTGTTAAATTTAGCAGGAGTATGTTTTCTTCTAATCCATTGCAATCTCGCTTTATAATGATGTGCGGTAAAAACCCTCAAGGTCTTCAAAGTTTTCATTTGATAATAGCTTATCTCTCAACTTATCACGATTTCTTTCATGATCAACACAAACAGTTAAAAATTGAATTGCTTTCATTCCATCTTGGCTTCTTATTCTTGCATAGGTTGAACCATCATCCATAACTTTTATTTCCATTCATGTGGTAGTAATAAATAGTTGTCCTAATATAATTGGATATGTAGACATATCTTCTACAAAGAAATGTTGTTCATTAATGACATCTCCTATCATCACCTTTATATTTGGACAAGCTCCATGCAATTCTTCCTTTGAATTATTTGCTGATCTTATCATCTACCTATATTCAGTATCAATTGGCCATTTTCTTTTTTTATATAAATCTTTTGATATCAAATTAATTTCAAAACCATGATCAATTAGTGCTATAATTGGTTCTTCTAATTTTCCTAATTTTATTAAAGTTTCCGTTGTAGCTCAAGTCCAAAGACTTCAAGAATAATGACTAGAAGCTTGAATACTATCTTCTTTATCTGTGAACTTGACTTATAAAACATCTCCAACCAATTGCATTTTAATTTTTTCATCTTCATCGCTTCCCATTGCCTTTGTACCTTATATATTTGATGTTATAGTATCACCAATAGATTGTCATTTTCTTTTTATTGTATTAATAATAACTTCATGAAACTCCCGTTTTGCAATTCTTAAAATCTCACCAATTGTAAACTCAACCTTTTCACTTAAAATCTGCTCTTCCAATACCTTCTTCAAATTGGTAGCAGCCTCAATATTTGATTGTAATTTATAAGCAGGGGCCTTTTTTTTCTCTTTACAAAATCTCTTTCTTTTGTAGGAACATTTTCTATTGTCTTTTCATGCATAGGATTTTTTTATTGTCGTTCTTTTTCTCCTCTTGTAGTCCTTTTTGATGGCCCTTCATTATTTTCATCTCTTCTTCTTTTTTCTTCTATTAATGTATCATGTTCATTCCTTGTAATATGAGCATGTATCGATAATCCATCTACTGGATCATTCCATCCAATAATTTGTCGAATGTCATTGCTAACACGTTTTAAATCATCTTTGGTAAATTTTCCTCTTTTAGCATAACTCATTGCACTTATCCACAAAGAACTAGATTCTCCTAGAAGTTCAAGATTTATGCTTAAACACTTGTCTCGATTTGCTTCCACCCAATATGTTGACGCTTCATTGCTTGAGATTTTAATTGATTCTCTTGCAAGTACCTTCATTCCTCCTTTACCAAAGTTTATCTCTAATTTTTCTCCACTCTCCTTTAAATGTATCATACCATCTTTGAAAAAAACAACTCCTTTACATAGCGCCTCTGTAAAATCTTCACACTTCCTTCTTGAATGATCCACGCTATCACATCACATGCACCTATGTACTTTACCATCCATTTCTCTAAATTTTTATCTTGTTGATATCTTTGATGATTGGCCCTTTTCTTCAAGTTTTATAAATTTTATTTGCAAATCTTTCATCGCTTGTGTGATTTCATGAATGCCTATTTCTTCTTTCTTTGATGTTGTTATTAAAAGTTGAATCATAGGTGTAGGATGGTTCGTAGGCAATTTTATCTTAAAAGCTTGCAATGGTCTTTGAATATCCACCCTATCTTTTCTCCTTTCTCTTTTTTCAAGTACTCCGATTGCTTCTTCAACTTCCTTCCAATTTAATGTCAATCCTTCTTCTTCTTCTTCTTTATCTTCAAATAAAATTTCCAACTTCTCCTATAGCTCTCTATCAGTTGCTTGAAGAAAAAGCTCTACTTTGCTTGGATTTAGTAATAGCTTCTCTTTCTTTGATAGATGGAAATATTGCCTTTCAAACTCTTTCAATAATTCTATCGCTTGAAGATCCTTCTTAGGCCTTTCAATCTATTCAAAAAATGTCTTTTTTGTAACCCAATCAATGTCTTCAAAAAAATACTCATCTTTTAATGCTTGAGAAAACTTTTCCCATGAACCTCCAGATTGTTCTTTAATGGACTTCACATGGCTTCTTATCTCTGGTATAGTAGCCAGTTCAAATAATTGAATCATCTCCTTCTCAAAAACATACTTCAATTTCATTTCTTTAACATAACACCTTAAATATTTTGTAATATTCTTCCCTTCAAATTAGTCGATCTTGTCGACAACTGCCTGTAATGCCTTATTTGCCTTACCTTCCTTGTGATCTTTCACCTATTGTTATTGCATGAATAAAGCAAATGCTTCAAACATGCTTGCAGAGTTAGGATCAAAATACATACCTTATCCTTCTTTACTACCTCTACTTGTTGCTCCACTTGCAACTCCACTAGAAGCTCCAATTGATGCACCATCCATAATTCCTCCTTCAACTCTCTTGCTTTCTTTCTGCTTAAGTTGAAGAAATCCAAAAAAAATCCTAATAATCTTCTACTTCAAGCTTTTCACATCGGATTTACCGAATTTTATTGTGTGTTGTGAAGTATTGCTTGAGAATGCGCCAAGCACCTGACAAATGGAAGAAAAATCCTAAAAACTCCTCGGGTGTTGGCCGGCCTCCTTCTCCAACCTTCATACTGATCTTCTAGTGATAATTTCTCTCTTCCTCACCATTCAATTAGTCTCAAAATCTTTCATATATGTAGGAAAACAAGTCCACTACCCTTACATATAAATTTCACTCTAATCCAACTGGCAAATTGCTCAAGATCTCAAAAATCTCAAGTGACCTTCAAAGCTTAATTCTCGAGACCTTGACCTACTTAAACCTCAATTACATACAACTAAACTATTAGATTCAACTCAAATTTATAGCACCCTACAAGCACTATTGTATGCACCAAGCTACAAAATATCACTTATAGATCTATAACCAATCTCACAGAATGCTCAAAAATGTAAATTGTAATATATTTCATAAAATCAGAGTCACCAAAAAACACCCTTGACTTTGCAAAGCCATTACAAAGTCATTATCAACTCAAATCACTTCCAACTAACTTTCAAAGAAAGATCCTCTAGTTTGCTCTCTAATCCCACCTTTCGATCTGCAAAAAAAACTCTCGATCCACCGTAGGCATGTGGTTTTGTGCCTTGGGATTAGATTCTGATCCCGGCTCATAACCGGTCCTCTCCGGGTATCTATTTTGAGATTTTTGTGGTAAATTTTTTTGAAACCTCTTCTTAATTCCTTCTTATATATGCCTATATCATTTTATTTTCCAATCTACTTTGTTTTGCCTTATTTATGGTCCTACAAAGTAAATAGAATCTTATTTGTAAAAAGGGCAGCATTAACACCCATTAGTTTTATTCCCTTTTTACTATTATTTATTTTCCTAAGATAATTTATTACAATATTTTAAACCAAGATCTTTTATAATATACTATTTCTACACTCTTTCACCTAATAGTCACGTTACATCACAATAACACGTTAAATAAATATTGATTAATATATTAAGAAAAATATTACATGATTCAAAGAAGAATTGGGATATTAAATTATTACCCACTCTTTGGACTTATCACACTACATATAAGGTTACAACATAAGATACTCTGTTTTTCTTAATCTATAATATAGAGACAATTTTTCTAATCAAGTTTAAAATGAAATCATTTAAAATAGCCATAGATGAAAGAATAATTATTCCATAATCCTTAAAAGAGCGACTAGATTATTTAAAAGGTCTAGATGAAACAAAAAGGATTAGTGCTGAATATGTGGATGCAATCCAAAAGTGTAAGAAGATTACATTTAATAAAAATATAAAAAATAAATTCTACAATCTAGGATATTAATGATGTTACAAGATGCTAGGAAGCTTGATTTTTTGGCTAAGTTTGATGCCTTATAATTGAATCCCTATTTAATGAAAGAAGTTTTTTCAAACAACTTGTTACAATTACAAACGTATAATGAAAACCTATTTACAACTAAAACTACAAGTAGTAGGTGGAAAGAGTATAAGATCTAAATACTTGGTCATCTTTTTTTTCTTTCTTTTCTCAATTATAGGTTGAATTTCTAAGAATTAATTTTTAGATTTATATTTTTGCATAGAATTGGCAAAATTTAAAAATATATTGTCCAAACTATTATGAGGTAGATATTAAAGTTATAAATTTTCTTTCTTAATTTAATCATCTCAATAAGTGCATTTTATTGGACATTAGATATTCATATTAAAACAATTGGAATTCAAATATAATCAATGAACAATAAGCTATCCATTGAGCTACTATAATGTAAGAAAGACCGATCATTGGTTGCACAAGGAATATATTATATGCCATAGTTTTAATATCCAAATCTAGTTTGCTGGAGGAAGAATATAAGTTGTTAAAATTTGATAGGTGGATTGTATGAGCCTACTTCATCTTAGAAAAATAATAGGATTTAATTTTTTCTCTATAGGCTTCTTAAATCTTTTTATTAACAAGAGATATAAGGTTCTCTACCTCTTTGAGTTGTCTCAGATGGTCACTATAGGTAAGCTCTCAAAATGGCTCATTGGTTGTTTTTAGTTAGATTATATACAATGAGGGTTAAAAAGACAACTTCCACCTAATAGCTTAGTTGAAATCTTAATAAAAAAGATTTAATTAAAATCACAAGTAAATCTTATTTTCTATAGTGTCAATCCAAGCTTAATAAACAATTAGTGAATGAGTGAAAATTCTAGTTGTAGAAGGAGAAATTTGATATTATTATAAAAACTTTTGGTCCCATTTGTACAAATTGCCATGGTTATTTGAACCATAAATAAGACAAAACAAGATAGATTAGTAAAAATACTACTATAAGCATCTTAAGATTAAAATAAAGCATAATGAATCTAAGATTTTTTTAGGATTTTAATAAAATAAATAATAGTGATTTCTACTTAATATTTAAATATCTTAATTCAATATGAACTTAAGATATTTAAAAAAGTTTTTATAAAAGCCTCTTAGATTATTTTCTTGTTTTAATAGCTAAAAGATAAAAATTAGTTATTAAATTTTTCTTCTAGGTTGTAGAAACTCTTTCATTGCTTTTAAAAAGCCATAAGTTAGCAAAAATAGGATAGAGGAGGTAAATAATTAATATGGTTGATACTAGGGTTAAGTTGAAGATAGGGTCAAGCTTAAAAACCCTTAGAATAAGTTAGATTGATACCCAGGGGTCAACTATGTATGGAACAGGGTCAAAATCAGACCTCTAGCCACAAAAGTGGCCACCAAGGGCAAAAAATTAAGTCATTTAGAGATTAGCAATTAGGATTAGATAGTTAGTTTTAAGCTTCTTTTAGAGACATTAGGCTTGTTTTTGTAAGATTTGGGAGGACTTAGCAATTGCTATCTAAAATCAAGGTTTATATTGGAGGTTAAGTTTTTATGTAATAAAATTAGAACTAGTACTTTTAGCTATTGTGTGCAATTGAAGTGACATCTACAATTGAAAATTTAACAATGAGTGGATGATTGAATGTACTAAGATTGAATGAAAATTTGTAACAATCTAATAGTGCAATCAGGATTTATGTGATCTTTAGTACAAAGAGGTACTCAAAATTGATAGTTTAGAATTGTTTAGGATTTCTACAATATCTAAAGATTTATTAGTTGAATCAAGATGAAATTTGGCACAATATTAGAAGACTTGAAGGACAAGCTACACACCAATTTTTAATTGAAGTTAATAGTTGGAGAAGGAGAAATTACTGCTAGGATATCTACATCAACTTCCAAATTGACAATTGAGTGATATCAATGTGATTTTTGGTTAATTTTTGACAATTTGTAAGTTGGGTTGGATTAAAAATTTCTAAACATCTAAAAGACTTATATTTGCATTTGTGTACAAAATTTCATACCAATTTGATGGTCAAATTAAGATTTATAGCTTATTAAAGTTCATTGATTAAAATTAAGACTTGCAAAGAGAAATCTAAGTTGCTTGATTGTGATGAGCAACAAAGCAATTGGAATTCATATATGGATGAAGTTATTAGGAAGAATGTTTTTAAGAACTTTGTATTGACTTAAGCACTCTCGTATTGATATTCAAATCATATTCTTCTTATAGAAACCAAATATGTTAAGTTTTCTTAGATTTTTGTGAACCGCAACTTCATCTTCCATAGCCAAGTACTTGATGTCATATTATGTGTTGTCTTATTTGGAAATATGCCGAGTACTTGGCTGTGGAGGGTGAAGATGCGATTCACAAATACTTAAGAGTCTTTAATAGGTTGTTCTCCGTATAAGAAGAATAAGGTTGAATATCAATATGAAAGTACTTAAGTCAATGCAAAGTGCTTAAAAATACTCTTTTGATAACTTTATCTACATATAAATCTCAATTGCTTTGTTACTTGTCACAATCAAGCAACTAATTTTCTCCTTACAAATCCTAATCTTATTCAGTGAAATTTATTAAGCTATAATTTTTAATCTAATTATCAATTTGTTGTAAAACTTAGGACACAAGTGTAAAAATAAGTCTTATATAGGCTCAAAAATTTTCAACCCAACCCAACTTATAGATTGTAAAAAATCAACCAAAACTCACACTGATGTCACTCGGCATCCAATTTAAAGGTTGATGTAGATATCGTAGCAACAATTTCTCCTTCTCCAATTATTAACTTCAACTAAAAATTGATATATAGCTTGTCCTTCAATTCTTCAAACAATATGCCAAATTTTACCTTAATTTAGTTGATAGATCTTTAGATATCGCAGAAATCCCAAATAACCTTAAAATACCAATTTCTGATATTTCTTTATACTAATGATCACATAAATCTCAATTGCATTATTAGATTTTTATAAACTTTTACTCAATCTTAGCACACTCAATCATCCACACACTATTAAATTTTCAATTGTAGATGTCACTTCAATTGCATACAATAGCTAAAAGTGTTGGTTCTAATATTTTTGCATAAAAACTTAACCTCCAATACAAACTTTGGCTTTAGATAGTGATTGCTAAGTCTTCCTAAATCCATAGAAACAAGCCTAATGTCCTTTGAACAATTTTAAAGCCAACTTTGTAATCCTAATCACCAATCTCTAAATGGTTTAACTTCTTGCTTGTGGTGGCTGTTTTTGTGGCTAGAGGTCTGATTTCAACCCCGTCTCATATACAATTAATCCCTGGGTATCAATCCACTTTATTCTAAGGATTTTTAAGCTTAATCCTATCTTGTACTTAGCCCTGGTATTAGCCATAATAACTATTTACCTTCTCTATCATATTTTTATTAACTTATGGCTTTTTAAAAGTAATAATAGAGTTTATACAACCTAGAAGGAAAATTTAATGACTAATTTTTATCTATTAGCTATTAAAATAGAAAATAATCTGAGAGGCTTTCATAAATTTTTTCTTAAGTATCTTAAGTTCTTATTGAACCAAGATAATCAAGTATTAAATATAAATTATCCTTAGTCATGCTTTTCATTATATAAATGTATTACAACATGATACCAATTCATTACCAAATAAGATAACATACAATACAACAACGGTCAATATATGAGAGGACTAAGAGTTTTTTTTTTCTAATCTATAAGTTCAAATCTTTTTAAATTTTGTATCCTTATTTGTAACTAATAGATTATATAGTGTAAAATTTTTGAATAAAGATCAATGATTAATTAAATAATTATTAAGATTTTAAATCTACTATTGGATTTGATTAAAGATTATTTAAAATATCACTTTAAGATTTTATTAGAATTTGATTTAAAATTTAATTAGGATTTATTTAAAATATTAAAATTTTATTAGAATTTCTTAAGATTTTATTACGATTTTTTTAGGATTTATTTAAAATATTTGAATTTTAATAGAATTTGATTTAAGATTTTATTAAGATTTATTTAAAATAATTTTAGAATTATATTTAGGTTGTTAGGATTGTATTTGTCTTTCATTCAGATTTGACTAGGATTTGGATTAAGATTTGATTAGGATTTGATTAAAGTTTGATTAAGATTTGATTAAGATTTGATTAAAATTTGATTGAGATTTGATTGAGATTTTGTTAAGATCTATTATCCACCATTATAAAGTCCTATTCATGTCTGATTTGGTACCTACCATTAGAGGGTGTTGCTTGCGTTTTGATCTTATTCACCACTATTGTGAATGCTGCTCTCTTCTTAGTTTATTATCTACCATCGCAAGGTGTTATTCACGTATTGTGATTTGGCTACCATGTGAAAAAATTATATATATATATTTAATATATAATTTATTATACAGTTAAATGAAAGCCATAATAGTGGATTTTATTGGTTATAAGATGTGATTAGGTTGTTAGTTTATAAAGAATCTATCTAAAAAGGTTATTGTTAAGCTTTATATAATCTTATTTTTTTTTTTGGTAGTGACTTTTGAAGTTAATTTTATATTAATAATAACTTTTGTATATCTTAAGTCACCTTTGTTAGACATTGGTGATCCTTAAGATCTTGTTTACTTCTTTTATTTGGTGTTTAGAATACATATTTTGTAAATCTTATTAAAAAAAAAGGATTACAAAGGAATTTTAAATCTGAAAGGGAGTAGTTAGGCCATCTATATAGATGAATGGAGATGGATGATAGAAGTCTCTATTTCTATTGGCCAAAATCATTCCAAATAGGCATCAAAGAGGCTGCTTGAGAGTTTATTAGGGATTAAAATTTGTTTTTTGAAGGAATTCAAACATCAAAGGCTAGGATCAGCAAGTTTTGGTTTTTGGATATGGTTTTGGTGCAAATTTTGTGTAAATTGGACTTTTTATGAAGGAGATATAGGCACTGAAAGTTAAAGTGTTGAAATTGTATTTACTATCACTCTTTTGGGCATAACTTGGATATACAAAGAGTAATAGAGGATCAACAAATATAGTTGAAAAGAGCACTTTTTTGGCTATACTTTTTATATATAATTTGATGAATTCTAAGCTAGAATAAAAGAGATATTGGAAGTTGAAGTTAATGCTTGTAAGCTAAGAGTAGTAAATGACCCCGCTTAACTAGTCGTTATGTTTTGAGCTATATATTAGACAATTTGATAAATTTTTGGCTTAAAATTTTTAAAAGTTTATATTTTTATGTTTCAAGACCATGTACAAAAATTTTGAGTTTGTGAGATATGAAGGAAATAGTGCTTGGATGTCTTTGAGCTAGGGTTATAAGCACTTGCTAGAATTTTTAAGATATTAGACGATTGGCAACAAATTTGTAGTTGATTGTTTTTTTATAGTGAAGCATAAGAAAACTATCTACACTTTGAAGAAAATTTTATAGAAATTGAATAGCTAGATCAAGAGTTATTGAATTCTAAAGTTTGAGAAGAAATAAGTCATTGCAAGTGAATAAGATATTGAAGGATTTTATGGCAATTTGAGTCTTTTTATATAAACCTATTTAAATACAAAAAGATTTATTAATATAACTTTTCTTTTGTAATATCGTTATATTATTTGTCTTCTTTATTAAGGATAAATCACTTATTAGAGTCTTTCCAATAAGTTTCAAATAAATTCTCCACAGCTAGGTATCCAATGTATTCCTAGATAGAAGATCACGCTACACAACACCAGAGAAGATCGGTTGTAAACCTAGGTTGAAATTAGATCCTAAGGTATAAAATTGCATGTCAATGATGTTGTATCATGTGTTGTCTTATTTGGGAATGCACTGGACACATGACTATGGAAGGTGAAGTTCTGGTTTATAAATATGCAAGAAACCTTAGTAGGTTTCACCTATATAAGAAGAATATGATTTGAATTTCAATTCAAAAGTGTTTAAAGTCAATAAAAAGTGCTTAAAAACACTCTTCTTGATAACTTCAACTATATACAAAATCCAATTGCTTATAACTTTTATAATTAGGCAAATTAGTTTTTTCCTTATAAGTTCTAACTCTAGTCAATGAACTTTAGCAAGCTATAACTCTTAATTAAACTATCTACTTAATATAAAATTTTGCATATAAATGCCACTATAAATCTTCTATATGTATAAAAAAATTCAGTCCAATTTAATTTACAAATTATGAAAAAATATTCAAAACCTATATTGATGTCACTCAGCCACCAACTTGAAAGTTGATGCAAATGTTTTAGTAGCGATATCTCTTTTCTCAACCTTTAACTTCAGCTCAAAATTGGTATATAACTTGACCTCCAAGTTTTTTAACACTATACTAGATTTCTTCTTATTTTGACTAACAAATCTTTAGATATTATAAAAATCCTAAACAATCCTAAACTACCAACTTCTGCTACTTCATTGTACTAAAGATCAAACACCTTTCAACTACACTATTAAATTATTACAAATTTTCATACAATCTTAGTACATTTAATCATCTACACACTATCAAAATTTCAATTATGGATATTATACTAATTGCACAAAATAGTCGACAGTGCTAGCCCTAATTTTATTATATAAAATCCAAATTATCAACACAAATTTTGACTTTAGACAATGATTGCAAGGTCCTCTTAAATCCTACTAAAACAAGTCTTATGCCTTAGAACAAGCTTAAAGCTAGCTCTCAAATTCTAATCATCGATCTCTAAATGACCCAATAATCTGCCATTAGTGGCCATTTTTGTGGCTAAAAGTCTGATTTTGATCCTATTCCATACACGGTCAACCTCTGAGTATCAATCCAACCTATCCTAAGGATTTTTAAGCTTGATCCTATCTTCAAATTAATCCTACTATCAATCATATTAATTATTTATCTCCTCTATTTTATTTTTATCAATTTATGGCTTTTTAAAAGTTATAAAAGATTTTTTACAACCTAGAAGAAAAAATTAATAATTAATTTTTATCTATTAGCTATTAAGATAAGAAAAGAATCTAAGAGGCTTTCATAAAATCTTTTTTTAAGTAACTTGAGTTTCTATTGAATCAAGATAATTGAATATTAAATAAAAATCATTCTTATTTATATATTTCACTACATAAACATGTTACAATACAATAACGACAAAAAAAAAGTTCTTTGGGAGATTAAAGAATAGGATTTGAGAGCAAACTAGAGAGAGTTTCTTTGAACATTACTTTGGAGTGACTTAGATAGATATTAACTTTGTAAGAGCTTTACAAAATTAGGGTTGATTTGGGTGACTTTGGATTTTGTGAAATAAAAAAGAGTTTATATTTTTTAGCATTATATGAATTTGATTATAGATCTATGGATGAAATTTTATAGATTTGTGATTATAGTTGAGCTAAGTACATGTTACAAGTTTAGACTTGATCTAATGGTTCAATTAAAGGTTATTGAAGTTCTAGTGGGTCAGGATCTCAGAAATTGGGTTTTAAGGGTTTGTAAGGCTTTCTAAGATATCTAGCCAACTATCAATTGGATTAAAGTGAAAATTATTTGTATAGATGGTAGATTTAATTTTCTACTTGCATGTGAATTATTGAAGCAATTAAATAATATAAAAAGTATATATTGGCATTAGAAGATTAGCATCAAGATTGAAGAAGGAAGACGGCCTAGTTCTAAGTAGATTTTTAAACTTATCTTCTATTTAGTATATTGGATCTTTTTTAAATTTTGTGTGCATGTTGCCAACTTAGTTATTAAAAAGTATAAATTTTTTGAATAAAGATCAATAGTTCAATCATTAGCTATTGAGATTTCAATCTGTTATAAGATTTACTAGGATTTAATTAGGATTCGGTTAGAATTTATTAGGATTTGAATAAAATTTATTTAGGATTTATTAGGATTTATTTAAAATTTATTAGGATTTGAATTAAATTTGTTTAGGATTTATTATGATTTATTTAGAATTTATTTAGGATTTAAGATTTCATTAGGATTTCATTAGAATTTGGTTATGATTTCATTAAAATTTATTTAGGATTTCATTAAAATTTCATTAGGGATTGATTAGAATTTCATTAGAATTTATTTAAGATTTGATTAGAATTTTAGTAGGATTTATTTAGGATTTGACTAGTATTTGATTAGAATTTGATTAGGATTTAATTGAAATTTTATTATAATTTTATTATAATTTTTAATTTTAAAATATGAACATCTTTTATATTATTCTTTCTTCTAAGCAACAAGTTCTACAAAGAGTGATCAAATTTCTTTATAAATTGATGAAATCTAAGATCCATTGAGTGGTTTTAGCAATGAACTCTAACTTATGTTCTATACAAATATAATTAATTGGTTCCTTTAAGCAAGGCAAGAAGATCACTAAGTTATTTAATTATTATTAAAACCTTCATAACTACCTTCAAATAACACATTCTATATTCTATCAATTATAATATCTATCTTTACTAGTATAATTAATTATCGATAGTCTCTTCAAAGATTGTGGTACTATTGTCAAGGACATGAACTAGAAAAAGATGTACAATCTAATGAAAAACTGTGTCAAAGTAAAGTCACAAAATAAAATAAGAAAGTATGTATATTCAAAAGAAAACTGGAATGGCTATTGCCAAAGACTGGAAACATGAGGACTCTTGAAACTAGACTAGGATCAAAAAAGGAGTTGACAAGAGTGAAGAGGGCTTCACTCTTGCCTCTATAAATACTATCTAACTAAGAGCTACGTGGCGGTGTCGTACTGTAATTACTTACAGTATGTAAAAATTAGTTAAAATATATTATATGTTTATAAACTAAGATATGTGTTAGAATGCTTAGTAAAATAAATTAAAGGGATTGATAGAAGAAACTTTATTTTATTTTATTTTACTTATTTTAGTTATGGTATTTAAAAATTATAAGATCTAAATGTTTAGTATGAAGCCTTGAGAGAAGGTTGGGACTTAAGGATGAAAATTCAAGCTAATAAGAGGCTAATTGGGAGGGATGAAATCAAGCCATGGTCGGATGAAGGCAAGGAATAGGGAACTTCATCCCTATTGGTCGAATACCATGCCCAATGGGCTTTGAGGAGGCTGCCCGCGACCTTAACAAGGGTTTTCGGCGACTTCAAAAAGGGGATTTGCAATTTCAGAGGTAGGGTTGTAAAGTTTAGGGTTTTGGGTATAGTTTGAGAGGAAATTTTAGGCGATTTGGAGTTAGGGTGAAGAAGTTATACTTGTTCAAAGTTAAAGAGTGGATTTCATACATACTGTCACTCTTTTGGGATTTCGCGGAGTTATACAAGGCTTTTGGAGATCGAACGGTGCGGTTGGAAAGGTGATTTCAAGGTCTACGTCTATTACGAAGGAATTCTTAAGTTTTGAGTTTAGACGAAGGAGATATGAAGAGTTGAAGACAGCGCATCCAATTCCAAGGCAGTAAGTAGACCGTTTTGTTGATGGTGATGGGGTTTTCCATATCTTAAGTTTTTGGACGAATTTTTGTCTAAAAATTTCCAAGAAGGTGTATTATTGTGCTAAGAAGCTATACATCAAAGTTTCATAGCATTTGGACTTTTAGATTGTGAGATATGAAGAATTTAGTACACAGGTGTTTGTAAACAAGGGTTTAAAGCTACTGCTAGGGTTTTGGCGATATCTAAAGATTGATAATGAATCAATGGTTGAAATTTGTAGTGGTAGTTGTGAAGAATATATCAGTACTTCATGTAAATTTAGAGTAGTTTTGGACGGTTGGATTAAAAGTTATGGGTTATTGAAGTTCGGAAAAAATTCCCTTCCTACGGGAGAATGAGGGTTTAGAGTATTTTGTTATGTTTTGAGTGGTTCGAGGAAATTAGGCTTGTGTATTGGGTGTAATAGCCCTATGGAGATCTCTTTTTTATAAAATTGGGGGTTTTTATTATACTTGAATCTTGCTTGAGTAATTAGTGGCAGCCAGAAGCCCAGCGCTTTCTTGAGGCAGATCCTCTCTATCCCGACAGCGGTATTCTATAGGACCTCATACACGTGTCTAATTTGCAAGACATGAATTAAACTTGCACGACAAGTTTCTCACATGTGCGCCACGTACTTGGCTTATTCCACAAGCTACCAAAATGTGTGACACATGGCTACCTTGTTCTACAAGCTACCCACATGTGCGCCATGTGGCTACCTTGTTGATCAAGTTTCTAACCTACCAATCACCTATAGACATGTATGAAGGTGATTTTGCATCTATGAAGCTTTTAGGAAGCTTCTCTATCAGATATTATCAAATTAACTTATTTTACCTACTTCTATTCGTCAATTCTTACTTAGATAATTTACTGGAATAAATCTTATGTCCGTGACATTATCCCTCCTTCCAGGGACGAGTTTTACGAAGAGCGGTGATTATATGTTGAGAAAGTCCAAAATATGTCGAATTGTGCTTGTCACATATTCAGATCTTTGTTTGCTTTGAAGGTAGTTGATAGGTCCTTTCAGCCATCGATAATGTCCCATACCAAGGCGAGAGGAACACCCTGTTATTTGATCATTGTTGAGGCCTTCATAACTTCCTTCAAAGAAAATATTAGGAACACCATCAGGAGTAGTTCCTACCTCTAAAAGTATCACCAAACATCGAGAGTCTCTTCCAAGGTCGTGATACCAAACACGTTGTATTTCACCATCAATCCGAGGAAGGACATGTCGTTCTTGAGGGTCTTCATCTCTATTCCATCGTCTTGAAGGTTGTGATAGTCGTAATGTCTCGTCCGATAAATCAGTAAATGATGGCTCTTGAGCTGAATTCGCTGGTTGTTGATCCTCCATCTCTTTAGCACAAATAAAATCTAATGACAAACAATGATACAAGATAGGATGAAACCTCTATAAAACCTGCTTTGCTTTATAAAAAAGATTTTTTTGAGTATTTATCTTGGTTTTGATGGATGTCGTCAATGAAATGCATTAACTTTTATTGATGCATTTGTTAGATTCTTTGATGGCTCCCATGTGCATTCACTAATATTGTATCCGTGCCAATGCACAAGATATTTCAATCGATTTTGGCACCTCCTTCAATCTAAAATCTCTTCAACCTCGAATTCTTCATTGTTGTCCACTTCTACAAGAGGCGGTGGTATTTGTCTTCTTCCTTGTATGTCCACTATCTTGTATGGCTCGAGTAGTGATACATGGAATACAGGATGGATCTTCATGGACTCCGGTAGGTGTAAATCGATATGCAACTAGAATGATTTATTCAGAAATAGGAAAAGGTCCAAGCCTACGATAGTCCAACTTATCACAAGGACGAGTAGTCTTGATATTACGACGAAGTAACCATATCTTGTCCCCCACATTGAATTGTGGTTGTTCCTTGCGATACGCATCTGCATTTTTTTTTTGTCATTCTTGACCTTCTTTTAATTGCACCTTCATTATTGCATGTAGCTCTGACAAACGATTTGCCAAATCTTCTGCTGCTGGATTATCAACTTTTGAAAAGTCAAAAGCATCAAGTCGTGGATGATAACCATAATTGGCAAAAAAAAGTGTTTGTTGCGTAGAAGAATGTATCGTATTATTATAAGCATTTTTTGCCAATGGCAAAAGAGCTATCCAATCATCTTGTTGGTAGTTGATGGTACACTTTAAATATTGCTCTAAGACTTGGTTCACGTGCTCTGTTTGTCCATCAGTTTGAGGATGAAAAGCTGAAGATAATTTTATGTCCACTTTTAAGATCTTAAAAAAGGTTCTCCAAAATCTTGACACAAATTGAGTTCCCCTATCCGATATAATATCCTTAGGTAATCCATGATAGCGATAGATATTATCAATGAAAAGCTTAGTTGTTTCTTCACCTGTGATAGATTTTGTGCATGGCACAAAATGTGCCATCTTGGTGAACCGATCTACTATCACAAATATAGAATCATAAGATCTTGAGCTTGGAAGATCTGTGATGAAATCCATAGAAACAGAAGACCATGGTTGTTCTGGAATAGGTAATGGCTGAAGAAGCCCAAAAGGTCGATGACGAGGAGTCTTTGATCTTGAGCAGATATCACATGATTGTACAAAGTCTTTGATTGTCTTTCACATTTGAGGCCACCAAAAATCTCTTGATATAAGTTCTAAAGTCTTATTGTATCCAAAATGTCCTGCCGCTAGAAAATCATGACGTGCTTGAAGAATATGTAAACATGCTTCTCCTTTTGGAACATATAGATGTCCTTCGAAATATAATAGATTGTTCTTGAACTCGAATTTAGAAGCATCATGAGACTTGGAAGAATTATTCTTGATATCATGAACAAGAGGGTCTGAGGACATACTTGACTGAATTTGCTTGAGAAAAGTTGAATCAACAGTCAATGTTGATTTTATTGCTCAAAGATAAAACTGCTCTGGTTTCAAGAGAACTGTTCTTTGTTGCTCAAAAGCTGCATCTTCTTCTTTTGGTGTAAAATAAGAACGTCTAGAAATGGCATTGGACAAACCTTGTTGTTTTCCTGGCCAATAAGTGATAATGAATTTGAATCTTGACAAAGACATGCTCCAACGAGCTTGACGACAATTCAACACGCGTGCCGACATGAAATACTCAAGGTTCTTGTGATCCGTATACACGGTGACTGGACTCGAAGTGCCTTCTAGATAATGACGCCATTCTTGAAAAGAATCCACAATTGCAAGAAGTTCTTTGTCGTGGATCTCATAATTGATCTTGGCTGCTGAGAATTTTCTTGAATGAAAAGCTACTGGATGAAGTTTGTCATCTGTTCCCATTTGTGACAAAATAGCACCCAAGGCAAAGTCTGATGCGTCTGTTTCCATAAAAAAATGCCTAGAAAAAATCTACACGATACAGGATTGGTGCAGAAACAAACAATGTCTTCAAAGCTTCAAATGCTGCTTCCGCTTCTTGATTCCATTGGAGTTTGTCTTTACAAGTCAAATGTGTAAGTGGAGCTGCAATACAAGAGAAGTCTTTGATGAAGATCCGATAATAATTGGCAAATTTCAAAAAGTATTGGACATCTCTTACCGTCTTTGGAATCTTCCAATTCATGATTGTTTTGACTTTCTTAGGATCCATCATGAGACCATCATTTGAAATGATGTATCCTAAGAAATCAACTTGAGTAGTATGAAATACACACTTTTCCATCTTGGCGTACAATCCCGCATCTCTAAGTTTTTGTAATACTTGACGAACATATATTTCATGTTCTTCTACGTTCTTAGAATAGATCAAAATGTCATCTTGATAGCAGACGATAAAATTGTCTAAAAACTCGCGAAAAACATCATTCATGAGATGTTGAAAAGCAGCTGGTGCATTCGTAAGTCCAAAAGGCATGACATTATATTCAAAATGTCCGTACCTGGTTCGAAAAGCAATTTTCCATTCATCTCCTTCTTTAATGCGTACTAGATTGTATGCTCCTCTTAGATCTGTTTTTGTATAGATCCTAGCTTGATTCAATTGGTGGAGGAGTCCGGATATTAGAAGTAATGGATATCTATTCTTGATTGGGATCTTGTTGAGTCCTCGATAGTCAACACACATCTGCAATGATCCATCTTTTTTCTTCACAAATAGAATTGGAGCTCCTGCTCGAGATTTAGAATGACGTTGTCTGAGTAGAGAGGATCTGCCTCAAGAAAGCGCTGGGCTTCTGGCTGCCACTAATTACTCAAGCAAGATTCAAGTATAATAAAAACCCCCAATTTTATATAAAAGAGATCTCCATAGGGCTATTACACCCAATACACAAGCCTAATTTCCTCAAACCACTCAAAACATAACAAAATACTCTAAACCCTCATTCTCCCGTAGGAAGGGAATTTTTTCCAAACTTCAATAACCCATAACTTTTAATCCAACCGTCCAAAACTACTCTAAATTTACATGAAGTACTGATATATTCTTCACAACTACCACTACAAATTTCAACCGTTGATTCATTATCAATCTTTAGATATCGCCAAAACCCTAGCAGTAGCTTTAAACCCTTGTTTACAAACACCCGTGTACTAAATTCTTCATATCTCACAATCTAAAAGTCTAAATGCTATGAAATTTGTATGTATAGCTTCTTATCACAAAATGTCACATTCTCCAAGAAGTTTGAGCCAAAATTTCGTCTGAAAACTCAAGTTATGGCTCAAAGCATAACTATTAACAACACAATGTGCTTATTGTCTTGGAATTGGATGTACTATCTTCAACTCTTCATATCTCCTTTGTTTAAACTCAAAACTTAAGAATTCCTTCGTAATAGACGTAGATCTTGAAATCACCTTTCCAACCGCACCGTCCGATCTCCAAAAGCCTCCGTATAACTCCGTGAAATCCCAAAAGAGTGACAGTATGTATGAAATCCACTCTTTAACTTTGAACAAGTATAACTTCTTCACCCTAACTCCAAATTGCCTAAAATTTCCTCTCAAACTATACCCAAAACCCTAAACTTTACAACCCTACCTCTGAAATTGAAAATCCCTTTTTTGAAGTTGCCGAAAACCCTTGTTAAGGTCGCGGGCAGCCTCCTCAAAGCCCATTGGGCATGGTATTCGACCAATAGGGATGAAGTTCCCTATTCCTTGCCTTCATCCGACCATGGCTTGATTTCATCCCTCCTAATTAGCCTCTTACTAGCTTAAATTTTTATCCTTAAGTCCCCACCTTCTCTCAAGGCTTCATACTAAACATTTAGATCTTATAATTTTAAAATACCATAACTAAAATAAGTAAAATAAAATAAAATAAAGTTTCTTCTATCAATCCCTTTAATTTATTTTACTAAGCATTCTAACACATATCTTAGTTTATAAACATATAATATATTTTAACTAATTTTTACATACTGTAAGTAATTACAGTACGACAACGCATTTAAATTTCACACTTCAATATAAGCTCATTTCAAATTTTAAATTCATCTTATGATAAACTATAGATTGGTCCAAATGGTGGTTGAATTCCTTCTTTAAGGTCGATTGAACAATCATATGGACAATGCTTTGGAAGAATATCTGCATTTTTTTTCTCAAAAACGTCTTAATAATCTTGATACTGACTTCGAATGCTACTTGAAGTCTTTCTATCATTGGAAATAGGTGTAGCATAAATGACAAAAGGTGATCCTTCTTCTGCAGCGTACAAGAAAGCTCTTGCACCTACAAACGCAGGTCTTATTCTACTAGACTTAAGATTTCTTACTTGATTAATTATATTGTTAGCTATACTTTTAGAAAAGTTAAGAGTACGAGAAATCCAATCTATTTGAGGGTTGTGTTTTTTTAACCATGATAGACCAAGAATAATTGGAATAGAGGGAGATCTAATTATGTTAAAAATTACGCAACGATTATACCCATTTACTACTACATCTAGAGGAAGTGTTTCATGAGTAACATCTCCAGAAGATAAAGGACGACCATCTATGACTTCTACGTGTATGGGTTTAGATTTTTGTACTATTTGTATTGTATGACTTTTAGCAAATTCTTCGTCTAAAAAACAAGCCGAGGCTCCCGAATCTATTAAAGCAGAGGCTTTGTAATTATTAGGTCCTAAATACACATCTATTATAAAACAAGGAGATGGTTCTGAGGAGAGGATAGGACCTTCATTAGAAATTGTACAAGATCTCAGCCGCACAATCTTTATTGTAGCTGGATAAACTCATTTTCCGACATATTGTCTTCTTTGACAGTCGTATTCCTCATCTTGTGGTTGGATCATTTTTTTGGACAATTTTGAGCAGTGTGTTTAGGTTCTCCACAATACAAGCATAATCCTTTTTGACGACGTCGAGTCTTTTCTTGTTCAGTAAGCAGCTTGAAACGTATAGTATCAATTTGCATGTCCTCAACTTCTAAAGGTACATATTGAAAAGTCATTGGTACTGCCACTGAATTATAATGTCATTGATTCTCAGACGACTTCGCCCAACTGAAAAGTCGACATCATTAATTTCATCAAGTTGATGTGGTTTTAATGTATGGAGGTGTCACGACATATACATAGTTACCTATATGATCAGATAGAACTAGATAAAAGAAGGTAAAAGCAGGTTAATTCTATAATATCTTTAGAGAAACTTCCTAGAAACTTCATAGACGCTGCTTTGACTTTATAAGTGTCCATAGTAGACTTTTGGATTAGAAACTTGGTCAATAAGTTAGCCACATGTCGCACATGTTGGTAGCTTGAAGACCAAGCTAAATACGTGGCGAACATATAGGAAACTTGCCCTGCAAGTTCGACACGTGTCTTGCAACTTGGACACGTGTCTTGTAAATTAGACACGTGTTGGAGGTCCTATAGAACGTCGCCACTTAGCTCTTAGGTAGATAGTATAAATAGAGACAAGAGTGAAGCCTTCTTCACTCTTGTCAACTCCTTTCTTGTTTCCAGTCTAGTTCAAGAGTCTCTAATTTTCTTGTCTTTTGGCATTAGCCATTCCAGTTTCTTTTTAATATATATACTTCTTTATATTTATTTCTTTAAGAGAGGTCTCACTTGTTTATTTGACTTCATCCAGTTATTTTCTTTGACAATATTTGAGGATCGGGTAAGTTCAACATCAATTTCTTCACTTCATATTGTAATCCGTAGAGAAACTAACTAATGAGTGCAGCATCGTCCCACTTGATATCGATTGCTAGTTGTCAAAATTGTGAAGCATATAATGTCACTGATCGATTGCCTTGTCGTAGGATACGAAGCTTGTTGGTTGCAACACGAGTTGCATCATGTTCTCCATACATAGATCAAAATTTTGCTAAGAAAGCTTCTAAATTATCCAATATTGGATCACGTCATTGCAGAAAAGATGAAAATCAAGATAAGGCAGAACGTGAAAGTAGTGTACTAATAAATCTGACTTGTGATCCTGGAGTTGGAAAACTTTACGGTTGCAATTCAATCACCAGTTGGACTTGGTTGATGAATCCTCGAAACTTGGATCTTGTGCCATTAAACTTCTCAGGTAGACCAATTTTTGGTTCTTTGATGCTTGGACGATGTTCCAATGTAGGAGGAATTATATGGCTTGGTGTATATGTTGAAGCAGCTCCAACCATATCTATATCTTTATTATTTGGTAACCTTGTTGCTCCTTGTGGAGGTACAGTGAGTTGATGCATTGCAAGCATCAATTCCCTCATTTGCTCTTGGATTTGTGCCATTGCACTCTTCATTTCAGCAAGCTCGGCCATGATAACACTTCAAAAAATATATAACACTACTCGAGATAAGTAACAGGGAGAACAAAGAAAACACTAGGAATAATATCAGTTTAGAAGAGGGTAATCCGCAACTTCTAAAATGCTTGTGTCTTATCAAGAAAAAAGGGGTAATCTACTCTTAAAATCAAGACAAGACAAAGCTATGATATTATAAGTGTACTCTTGTTAATCTATCAAGGACATGAACTAGAAAAAGATGTATAATCTAATGAAAAACTGTGTCAAAGTAAAGTCACAAAATAAAATAAAAAAGTATGTATATTCAAAAGAAAATTGGAATGGCTATTGCCAAAGATTGGAAACATGAGGACTCTTGAAACTACGTGGCGATATTCTATAGAACTTCATACACGTGTCTAATTTGTAAGACACGTGTCAAATTTGCACGACAAGTTTCTCACATGTGCGCCACGTACTTGGCTTATTCCACAAGCTACCAAAATGTGTGACACATGGCTAGCTTGTTCTACAAGCTACCCACATGTGCGCCATGTGGCTACCTTGTTGACCAAGTTTCTAACCTATCAATCACCTATAGACATGTATAAAGGTGATTTCGCGTCTATGAAGCTTCTAGGAAGCTTCTTTATCAGATATTATCAAATCAACTTATTTTACCTACTTCTATTCGTCTATTATTACTTAGATAACTATACACATTATATCTTACTATCTATTCAAAGAAAGACATGTCTCTCCTGACAATCTTTATTTTGATGCTAATATTATGAAGGTTGAGACAATTTAAGTATTTCATATGGCAATTCTACAAATAACTACTCTTGAGATAAATGTGTTGCTTGTTAGTTTTTTATATTTGTAAAGAAGTTCTATAAGTTGATTTTTTAATTTATTTTTTTTTTTGGTTTAAATCATTATTTTATAAATGATTGATCCTTGGTTTTGATGATGTTGTCCATGAAAAATAATAACAAGCTCTTATGTATTTGCAATATTCTTAAATGGCTCATAAATGTATTTACTAATATCATATTATCACCATTATCCAAGATATTTTAATTTATTTTGGTGCCACCTTGAATCCAAGACTTCTTCTATTTCAACCTCTTGATTATTATCTATTACAATAGGAATTAATAGTAAATACTTTCTTTTAGGTTTGTTGATTATAATATAAGGTGCAATAAGAGACACATGGAATATATGATGGATCTTTATTGACTATAATAATTGCAACTAGATTAATTTATTTTTGGATAATAAATAGGCTAAATTTTTAATAATCTAGCTTTTTATAAGATCAATTGGTCTGAATATTATAATAAAAGAACCATACCTTATTACCAACTTTGAATAGAATTTGTTTTTTTTTTAAGAACATTTGCATTGGTTTTTTAAGGTTCTTGAGGGTCTTTTAATTGTATCTTTATTGTTGTCTGAAGCTCTTTCATTCTATTTACCAAATTTTTTATAGTTAAATTTTTAACTTTTAAAAAATTAAAAGTATCAAATTATAAATAATAATTATAATTGGCAAAAAATAAAATTTATGAAATAAAAAAATATATCATATTATTATATAAAGTTTTTACTAATAACAAGAAATAAGATTAATTGTCTTAGAAATAGTTGATAAAGCAATGTAAATACTACTCCAATATTTAATTTATTTATTTCTTTTATCTATCAATTTAAAGATAAAAAACTAAAGATAATTTAATATCAACCTTTAATATATTAAAAAACATCCGATTAAATCTTAATACAAATTAGGATATTTAATAAAATATAATATTACTCAAAAGTTTATAATATCAATAGACATTATTACAAAAAAAATTGGCTATTTTTTCATCTATAATAGTTTTGTATAAGGTTCAAAAGGTACCATTTTAGTTAAACAATCCACCATCACAAAAATAGAGTTGTAAAAATTTAACATTGAAAGATCTTTAATAAAGTCCATTAAAGCAAATGACCAAGGTTCTTTTGAAATAGGTAGAAGTTGAAAAGGTCTATAGAATTGATAACATGGAGTCTTTGCTTTAAAATAAGTGTCAAAGAATTGAACAAATTCTTTGACATCTTTCTACATTTGATGCTATCAAAAATCTTTTGAAATAACATATAAAGTTTTGTTATATCTAAAATATCTTGCTATTGGAAAATTAAATTGTGCTTGTAATTTGTATAATCTTGCTTAATTTTTTAGAATATATAAATGTCTTCTATAATAAAAAAGGTTGTTTTAAAATTCAAATTTGCTAGAATCATCATAAAGATTATTTTTAACATAAAAAATAAGAGGATCTATTAATGCACTTGAATAAAATTTATTAAGGAAAGTGGTGTCAATCAGAATTGTTGACTTAGTACCTTAAAGATGCAGTTACTCTAGTTTCAAAAGATTAGCTTGTTGCTTATCATATACCACTTTTTCTTCTTTTGATACAAGATAAGAATATTTAGACAAGATATTTAATAAGCCTTGTTGTTTTGTATAAAGATATATAATATTAAATACAAATTAAGACAAATACATATTCTAATATGCTTGACAACAATTTAAAATATATGCTGACATAAATTAGTTAAGATTCTTGTAAACAATATAAACTATGATTGCATAAAAAAGGTTGCTTCAATAATATTATAAAAGATACAAATAATTCCATAATTATAAGAGTTTCTTTATTGAAGATCTCATAATTAATCTTAGTTATTAATAGTTTTTTTGAATAAAAGAAAATATAATGAAGTCTATCATTTATATTTATTTGTAATAAAATTATATTTAATATAATCCTACATCTCTAAATTTTTATAATATAAAAAGTATATATTCTTCAAATTCTTTTATATTTTTAGAATAGATAAGAATATTGTTTAAATAATACATGATAAAATTATCAAAAAAATTATGAAATACATCATTTATCAAATGCTACAAAGTAACTCAAGCATTTTTAAGTCTAAAAGATATAACTTTATATTCAAAATGAACATACCTAGTTCAGAATGCAATCTTCTATTCATCTACTTTTTTAATATATATCAAATTATAGGTTCTTTGTAGATCTATCTTGATATAAATCTTAACTTTATTTAATTGATTAAAGAACTGTAATATTAAATGCAAAAGATAATAATTTTTAATGGTCAAATTGTTAAATTTATAATAATCTATATATATTTGTAAGGATTTATTCTTTTTCTTTATAAAGAGAATTGGCGCACTTGTAGGAAATTTTGAATGTTGAATAAAATTCTTTGATAGGTTTTTATCAATACATTTTTTTAAATTAATAATTTTATTTTGCAACAAATTATAAATTGATCCAAATGGTGGTTGAGCTCTATCTTGAACATTAATTATACAATCATAAGGTTGATATTTTAATAATATATTAATATTTTTCTTCTCAAAGACATCTTAGTCTTTTTCATATTGCTTCAAAATTCTCTTACAACCTTTATTTGAATGAAGACTTAATATTGCATAAATAACAAATAGATATCTTTGCTTTGGAGCCTTCATAAATGTCTTGATTTTAACAAATAAAGGTTAAGATGGTTTCCTAGCATTTAGACTAAATCTTAAAGTGATCTTTTGTAATTTTTAATGAATATCAAGATTATGTAGTTTAAACTTAAGAAGGCCAAGTATCATTGGATTTGAAGGATATTAAATGATGTTAAAGTCAATATTGAATATTTAATCTTTTAATGCCACTTTTAATAATTTAGTCTCTTTTATAATATCTTTAGATATATGTAGTTTTTTATTAATAACTTATATTAAAATTAGTTAATTTTTTTTTGAGAATATTAATTTTTGTTGTAATATGAAATATTTATCTATAAAACAAGTTGAGGCTCAAATGTCTAAAAGAGCTTGAGCTAAAAATCACAACTTAAAATTTTAACAAGTATAGGAAGTTTAAAATAAGATGTAGGATCTAATAGTAGCATGAGACTTACATTTCATGGTTGCAATCTAGAGTTGTCTAATTGTAAGATCCATATTAAAACTAGACATCTTTGTTTTTTGACTTTTATATATTTGAGTTTATATTTTGTACCTTAAATATAGCTGATTTGATGTGATAGCCTTGAATCTTATGATCTTTTTTTCTATAATATAAATATAAGTTTTTATAACAGTATCAATTTTTTTTTTTTATATTAGCTACTTAAATTAAATTGTATCAATTTGAATAGGTTATAGTCTTCATGAATAGATTTCCAAGAACTTGGAATTTAATGTTATTTCTTTATTAGTACTTCTTCAACCAATTTCTTATTCTTAGTGCCTTTCAAAAAATCAATTATTACATGCAACTACTTTAATAATAAATTATTCAAGTAAATTTATTTTTAATATTTTTAATAATAGATCGTTGATATTATCTTTTGAATTATATTAAAATTGATTAATAAGACCCTTATTTTTCTAATCTATATCTCAAGCAAGTTGTTGGAATTTAAAATTATAGATAGCAATTGAATGTGATCCTTATTGAATAGACTAGAGTTTTATTTCAGCTATCTTTTTTTAATTTTTGTTACTTAATAAGATCATAATTACTTCCAAAAATGAATTTAGATCATATAAAAATAGTGAATCTTTATCTATAAATGGTACAAATTAAAAAAAGAGTACTTCCAAATAGAAGTGTGTATATAAATCCTACTTGAGTGATTTTATCAAGGTATCAAGAAGGATGTAAATTTAAAAAGAGCTTGACTTATTATAAAAATCCTCAAAATTTTGATCTCGTATCATTGAACTTCTTTGGCATACTAATATTTGGCTCCTTCATACTTATAGTGGTAAGACCTTTAAAATTCACTTGCAAAGTTGATCTATTTGTACTTGTTTCTTTTAATTGTACAATTTCTTGGCATATGTATTGAACCTTATTGTTAATTTCTTGTATAGGCATAGTAATAGTGCTTCCATGGTTGAGATTGCTAATACATTTGATTTTTGCTTGAAGAGTATTGAAAAGCTTATAAAGATCTATAATAGTTGTAAATCTATTCTTACTTCTAACAAGTATCACATCCATAGTTTGTTTTGCTTCCATCTTGGTAATAAACAACACTGACAAATACACAATTCAAATTAGAGGAGAATAATCTGCAATCTCTTAAATTAAATAAAAATTTCTATAAAGAAGGATAGTGTAATTTTTTTTAAGGAAAAAAATCAATATTAAAAAATAAAAATTTTAGTCTAAAGGTAGGTAATTTATAACCTTTAAAAATAGAATAATATTTTTTAAGAAGTGAGATAATCTACTCACTTCTTTACAAAAACAACCATAACAAGTTAGTGGTCTTGTCAGACTATTAAAGACATGAAGCTAGACAAAATTCAAATGACAATACATTCATGTGCCATTGAAAAATTAAAAAATATATATATATATATATATATATATATATATATATATATAATAGATAGAAAAGAATTGAAATAGCTACTGCCAATTATAAAGAGATTAAAAAGTCTTAAATCAAGATTAAAATATAAGAAAGATATTGATAAGATTGGAAATGGATTTAGTCTTGCTTCTATATATACTAGCTACAAAGAAGGTCTTATAGAAGCTTTTTAGAAATTGCAAGGCTTATGGTCCAAGTATTAAGTTATAGATTTTTTCCAACTCAACTTCTTAAAAGTAAGAAACTTATAAGACGAGTTTCAATAGCTACATGGCATATCTATAAAGGTCTAATTATCTAATATGCATTTAAGAAACTTCTTCAAAGCTTCTAAAAGAAAATATTATAATTTCAATATATTTCTATCTACTTTTATTTGCTTCTATTTATTTCTTTTACTTAAGTAATATGCGCATCTGTTATAACATCTAGCTTTTATTTAATTAGAGCTTGTAGTCAAATCTTACAACAATATGAAAAAATCTAAAATATATTTTTAAAATAAATAAATATTAATATTAATATTTTAAATTTTTTTATTTATATGATTATCCAATCAATCTTCAAGATTTTATACATAAAGTTTTTTTTTGGCATATAAAATATTTTTTAATACCTCTTTCTATATAAAATTATAACTAATCAATTGTTGATAAGTTAAACTCTCAATAACTTTTAAAAAAAACCATAATCTCCTTTCAAAACCTCATCTTTATATCAAAATTTTATTATAGCTCTATATATCCATTTTTCTATCTTTATAAAGTCATGGCTCCTAAAAAATCCCTTTAATTTATAAAAAATGCTCAAATTACAACAAAATCCTTCAATAGCTTATTCACTTACAAAAGATTATTTTCTTTACAAACTTTAGAGTCTAATAACTTTTGATCTAGTAATTTAATTTTTATCAAATATCTTCAAAGTGTAGGTTATATCCTTGAACTTCACTACAAGAAAATTCAATCTTAGATTTTCTTTTGATCATCTAATATCTTAAAAATCCTAGCAAGTGCTTAAAATCCTAGTTTATAGACACTTGAGCAATATTTCCTTCATATCTCAAAAATCAAAAATCCTAATGCCACAAAATTTTTATATATAATTTTTCAATATGCACATACACACTTCTAAAAGTTTTGAGCCAAAAAATTCTCAAATTGTTTAAGATATAGCTCAAAATACAACCACTAATTAAGTAGACTCACTTACTGCCCTTAGATTGCAAGCATTGACTTCAACTCCTAATGCCAGCTTGGATTTTATTGAGTAGTATATGAAAAGTATAGCCAAAAAAGTTCTCTTTTCAACTCTAATTGTTGAGTCTTTATTGCTTTCTATATACATGAGTTATATCCAAAATAGTGATAATAGATACAATTCAAACACCTTAATTTTGAGCGCCTATATTTCCTTCATAAATAGTCCAAATTACTCAATTTTTGTACCAAAACCATAGCTAAAAATCTAAACTTGATGATCCTAGCCTCTGATGTTCAAATGCTTTCAAAAAAAAAATCCTAATTCCTAATAAGACCTTGGGCAATCTCCTTGAAGCCCACTAGGTATGACTTTTGGCCAATAGGAATAAAGATTTCTATCGTCCATCTCCATTCATCCACATAGATAGCTTAATTATTCCTTTTAATATTAAAAATTATTTTCTAATCTTTTTTTAATAAGATATATATAATATGTATTTAAAATATTAAATAAAAGAAATAAAATAAGATTTCAAAGGTCACCAATGTCTAACAAAGGTGACTCAAAATATATATATATATATATATATATATATATATATATATAAGTTATTATAAATATAAAATCAATCTCGAAAATAAGTATAAAAAAAATAAAAATAAAAATAAAAATAAAAAATAAAAAATTATATAAATCTCAATAATAGCCTTTTTAAACATATTATTTTTAAACTAATAATCTAATTATATTTTGTAACTAATATAAATCCACTGATATGGCTCTCACTTAGCTAAGTAATAAATTATATATCAAATATACATATTCAATATTTTCACATGGTAGCCAAACCACAACATGACAATGTAACTTGAAAAGCCAATTTGGAATAGAGTAAAGATATAAAAGTTGTAATATAAGTTTTAAAAAAAAAATTAATAATTTTTTTTTTTTTAGGCTATCTAAGTTTTTTTAATTATTTTTTTATAAAAATAGATAAAATAAACTTTATATTAGATATTTATTTTAAAAAATAATTCAAATAATAAATTTTATATTATATTTTAATTATTTAGAATATATATATATATATATATATATATATATATATATTTATATTAGTGATAGGTTTAATATTTAAATAAAGTATTTAAATATATTAAATATTGATTTATTATTAATTAGCATAAAAATATATATTTTAAAAATTTCTTATTATCAATTTATTTTTAATAATAATTTATATATAATTATATTTAAAATTTATTATAATTATAATTAATAATAAAAATATTATATTTTTAATTTCTTATAGTTAATAATTATGTGATAAAGATTTATAACTTATTATAACTTTATATAATTATAAAGATATAATTTTTTTAAATATAGATTTCTAATATATCTTATAATAATATTATATATATATATATATATATATATATATATATATAATATCTTATAACAAGTTGTCAAAGATTATAACAAGTTTCTAATTAAAAATCTAATATATATATATATATATATATATATTCTAATATGTCTTATAACAAGTTGTCAAAGATTATAACAAGTTTCTTATTAAAATCTAATATATATATATATATATATATATATATATATATATATGGTATCTTTTCTATTCTTCTTTGTATTTTTTTAAAATATTTTTTAAAAAAAATGGAGAACCAATAATCAATTGATTTATTTTAAAAACTTTTATTTGTAGAGTTTTTAAATGGGCTAGTCAACTTGTTATAATCTTTGACATCAGAATCTTAAAATTGGAAATAATACTTTTAAATTTAATATATTTTTTATCAAATAATTAGTAATATATAATATAATTAATATAAAAATTTAAAGATAATCTATTAATGGTTAATATTATTATTAAATTTGGCTACAAGATTTAATAGAGTATAAAATATTTGGCTAATAAAGGAAGTGTAAAATAATTCATGTTCTTGTATATAAACTATTTCCTTAGAGTGCCTAGTTTTTTCATCAAATACTTCAACAAATAGACTTTTGTAAATATATATATAGTCTCTATTTTATTCTTTCAAATATTGATCCTTAAATTTTCTAAAATATTACATAAAATAAATATATTTAGCTAACTGTATATCTTTTTTAAATACTTTATTACAAATTGGTCTTTAAAATTGGTACATGCTAGAACTATATTGGTTTGCATAAAAATAGTTTTATGAAATTAACAAGGCATATATATGATACATTTTAAGATTAAAAAGCTATGCTATTGATTAAAAATGATCCAATTTGAGTAATTCTTATATGAAGTTCCTTAATCAAAAGAATGTTGAGTATTTTAGTTAAAACTTAATTGCACTTTATAAACATATACTACAATCTTTTAACTACCATCTTTGATAAATTTAATGTAATTCAATAATTCAATATAACAAAGATCTATAAGTATATTTGATGAATAAATGGCACATGTGACACCAAAAAAATTCATATGCTTTGGTTCTTCCTAGGTTGTTTAATCTTGTCTTTATAATCTCAGATAAATAATTTTGTCACATGCATTATAATAATAAAATCTTTACACTACAATACAAGCTCCAAGTAAGAATAAGTTACAATGTTATATGTGTATTTTTTATTTATAAGATTAAATAATGAATCATAATTTATTGATAATAAGTTGTTCAAGACTTTAGTTGCTGTTAGAACATGTTACAAATTAAAAACTTTAAAAACTAATTCAAATTGATTTAACAAATGTGCCAAATCAATTCAACTGGTTTCTTTGAGACATATTTGAATTAAACTATTGCCACCTATAATTACTTGTGTAAATGTATCCTTTATTCTTATGTCTTGATTCAAGATTTTGTTAGTTCTTTAAATTTTATGATAATTATTTAATTCAATATATAATTAGATAAATAAAAAGTATTTTTTTAGTTTCTTAAGGACTGATCAACATGTCGATCAAATTGTAGTTAATAATATAATAACATGTTATAATTGTAGTTAAAAAAATTATAATCATTATTCTTACATGATAAAAGAAAAAAAAATAAAAAATAAAAAAATGTTAGAAACCTTGAACAATTTTTAAAAATTTAAAACAATCAAAGCAAAAGCATGAAAAGTAAGCAAAGTAAATATAGTATTACTTCTATACTATATATATATATATATATATACATATAAGCACATATCTTATATTATAAATAAAAATATATAAATTATAAATAAAAATAATTTTTATGATATGTATTCATGTTTAACTATAATTTGTGTATAATTCATAAGTTTTATAAAATTTTATATATAATAAAAGTTTAAAACTAATAATATTATTTTAAAATCAAAAAAAATTATTTTGATGCTTATTATTTATAATATGCTTTGCACATCTTAAAATGTTAAAATTTACATCAAATCTTTAGATTGGATGTTTTACTATCATATGTGTAGTTAAAAATGACAAAGATTTTTATTTAAGTTTATGATAATAAATTTAGTTTTTAATTAAATCTAAGGTAATAATATAGCTTTTGTAATAAATTTAAGATAGCAACATGACTTCAAGTTTTTGATTAGACAAAAGAAATAAAAAAATAAGAATCAAAGCACTACCATGAATTAGAATAACATTCAATTGATTAAATAAAATATTGGAATATTTCTTTTAATTAAAAATGACAATGTGTTTTGAGTATTATATATATATATATATATATATATATATCTACATATACTCAAATATATTCTTCAGATATTATATTTCCTTTCTTAATAAACAGAAAGTACGATACATTAAACGTGTAGTAAGTTATTTTTCCAAAAACAAACAAGTATTATTGGTACTTTTAGGCAATCGGTAGACTACCAGAACCGTCACATTGCTATAAGAAAAAACCTAATTTGAAGGAAGGAGCCACCAGACGGCGTCAACGACTGTCGGCTGAGACCAACTTTCTTCTGGAGGTCTCATTTGATTGCCAACTGGGTATGCCAGTTGATCGGCTAGATCACCAAACATCCTCCGAATCTTTACAGGAGGGAATGTTTTACCACCCATGAGACTTACGCATAGTTTTCAATCATGCTGATACAGCTAGTCTACTGCACGTTTGATGGATTGATGCTACCGTGGATCCACTTCACTGAACCCGCGTGAAACACTACAAAGAGGTTTAACTTATCAAGCACATACTGGTATCTTAACGCAGACATGTAGACCTGGTGGTCGTATTCTGGGTGTTTGAAAGAAGGGTGTCGGAAGGGCATCAGTTGATGTCTTCCCTCTGAGGGCGGCGGTCTGAGTGCATAGTCCACGTTGCACGGAGGACACGAGCAATGTCTCTCAGTGTACCACCATGCGTAACGGACGACAATTGAGCAGCAGAGACCAAGTTGAGCCGATCAAGCTCCTCCATTAACACGCAACCCATGAAAGTCAAGATTTGCAGAAAAATATGTAGTTTAATATGTGTTCGTGGCGTTAGAAGTAAGAGCAGTGCAGGTTGTACCGGACCTGCTTGACAAGGTGACTTCATCAACCAGGTTAAGAAGAATTCAACTCAGGAATGTGCTACCTCAGCATCCTGCAACAAGTGTCTCGAATGGCGAAGAGTTGAAGGGGATCGAAACTTAGGTCAAGTGTCCGGTTGTTACGAAGTTAATTGACTCTTCAACTTCCATTTGCATGCTGCATCCTCCCTTCACCTCGACTGTGGCTGATTCGGGTTACTCAGACTGTTTCTTCGGAACTCACATGTCATCGAATGTACAAGGACATTGCTATATTATCATTATTTCCGAGTATACATAATCAGACATAGCTCAATCTGCGCATCAGATTCTCCTCACATGATCTGCCTGTCAAGTGGTTGGGAAGACTAAGGGGTACGAACTGCAGAAAGATTGCATGAGACATGATACGTGGTCAGAGTACGTTATAGTCCACTGCAGAGAATTGCTGACCAGCCACCATTTCACTCGGTTGACGAAGTAACAAATGCTGGCATGACTGAATGCTACTGCTCCCGAACGGTTTGGCCGTGATCTAAACAATTTTGAAAAATAGCGTGAGCCCCATTTTTTGTTAAATCAAGTACAACACTGATTTCAACGTGGAAAAGTAGAGTACTAGAAGGGAGAAAATCAATGAATTTAAAATAAATGTACACGAAGCCCACGGAGGAAGGGAAAAAGAACAGTGTCAAAAATATTTGCACACCAGAAAAGAATCCAAGGGTTGCACAGTGTACAGAAGTTTGGAAAGCAAGCCGACAGAAAACTAATGATACGAGATTGAACATGATAAGTGACGACGGGATTTAAATACTCAGATGTCTCTTAGTCGTCATTCTTCCCGTAATCTGTGGTTGTTCATGTAAACTATTGCGGTGCCACGAATGTAGATGTGCGAAGCAGTTTTTGTGAGAAGCAAATAAGCGTAACCTTTTCCGTCAATTCCACAAGCTCTGAGTGAAGATGAAATATGGGTTGTTTGAAGTTTACATTCATTGGGATTCGAGTACATGCAAGGACAGCATAATGCTTGCATATACTCGAGGTAAACCATATGCTTGTACGAGGTATGCCAGCTGTAGTATTACATAGAAGTGACGATTCCCATGATGAAAGCAGAACTTTCTAACCATATTTTCGGATAGAAATTGCCGCGTGCAACGTTGTTTTCACTAATGAGACTAAAGCTCAGATTTCTATGTGAGCTGCATGTTAAGAGATTAGGTTCAAAGTTTACTGTAAGTTGTTTGGTAGATTTCTTCACCCCTTCCCCAAGCGGCTTGAAGAACGATGAAGATTATTTTATATACGTACATGATATCTTGCAATCATACAAACTAGCTAAGATCAGCAGCATACATAAGTAGTCTAAAAACCTCGGATGCATACAATACTTGATTATGTCCTGCTTCGATGCAAAAATATCCTTCAAAAAATTAACCGATTAGATTAAGACGAGGGTGATCACATGTTACCACAGATCAGCTCAGGAATACTGCTGGATGAAGTTGTGGGGCATGGTGGTATGCATTGAGCGGATGGACAGATTGATAGATTCACGACTAAAAAGTCTCAACACTTATGAAGGGAAGAAAGGAAAAGTTCATAGCTGAACTGGAAGCCGCAAACCGATCTAGTTGCCCAAATTAGGGGGAAACAGTTGCAAAGCTCAGAATGGATAGCGTCATGCATCTGCATCTTACTGTCAGAAGCATTCTAGCTGGTTGAACAGTAAAAGCAGGGCTGGGCGCTATCCCTCCTGAGCTTCGTAATTGTATCTCCCAGCAGCTTGATGTCCAAATTGCGAATCTATATCGCATACGATGTGGAAGTGGGAGTTAATGCTCATGACGCCGACCTGTACACACAAGTTGATTCACTGAAAAAATACAGACCGATGACTACAAGACGTAAGCAGCAACTCCTTCTTGTGCGTAAGAAGCAAGCATGTGTCGAATTCGCCAGGGTGGAAATGATTCATTCTACTTCACAAATAGATGAGAGACTAAAGAAGACATCAAAGGTATTTAGACGAAGCTTCGCCATGATGATGCATAGGAAGTCTAGCCTCGCCGGTATACAGGACGATGGAAAATCAAGACTTCTAATGTAGTTAAAAGCCCAGAAAACTGGTATTGATGGCTCCGCAGTGCAGCAATTTCAGAAGCTTATCGCCTCTCATTCAGAAACTCAAAATCATCCCGATAACTCTCCAGGAAACCAATTCGAAGACTTCTAGAAAACTAATGCAGTATGATCACTTCTGGGAAACACAAACTCAATCAATCAGTTATTATTTTAAAGGAAACAAGAGGAATTGGCAGCGTACGACACGCGACTGTTCATAGGCACAAACTCTACAATAGCGCGCAAGACCATTCATCAATCTGGTCACCAATTCTAGGGACAGATAGACGGCCAACTACACGGTCGACTAAGAGCAAATGCTTCGTAATAGCACACATGACTGCGAGCGAGCACTCAGAAGAGTGTCAAACAAGGATGCAAGTACTGGAGTCCACTGGTAAGACACACGAAAACCTAACTTGGTGCGAGTAACAACTTCCATAAACCCAAGAGGAGGACACACAACAATGCATTGTATCACCAGTGGAGGTATAAATGGAGACCTGAAGCCGCGGGGTCCACCTCAGGCAATTCGAAGTAACAAGTAGTAAAGTGTAAACGCCATCGTGATCCGCACTGAACACGGAAATCTGTGGGGTTACAAATGTCGTCCAATCAAAACCAAATACTAACTACGGCCACAGGCAGTGTGCACAACACGGAATCAGACCACTTTTGTGTGGAAAAAGTTTGCCAGCTTTTTGGCCAGCTTCTTCATCAGCAGCCAAGTCGAAGGCCCGACTGCTGTCCTGATTGTTGCAAAGTGGGGTTGGCGCTCTCTCAGGAGCGGAAGCCAGCAGGAATCTCGGGAACGGAACCGGAGGAAAAAATTACTTTCAGTAATTGATCACAGTGCCTGTGCATCGCGAGTGCGAGGTGGGCACGCCTTCAGCATGACATTGACATGGTATCCAATTTCTCTCCAGGATCGTCAACAACACGGCATACTGATGAGCTAGCGCATACTTGTACCCACTAGCCTGCACCAGGCCCCGGCACCAGCACCGTGCTCCCGTTCTTCCAGCACGCCCCCAGTAAAAAGTGCCCATTGCTGCAAGGAACTGCGTGCTGGGCTCAATACCTACGACGCCCTCACCGCTGGCCTACTACTCCTGCAGCCGCCCTCGCCTCACTTCGTCTAGACGCTTGGCTCTCGTCCTCCGGATTGCCTGGCACTCCACACCGTGGCCTTCCCTGCCTTGCCTTGGTCGTAGTCTAGCCCACCCCCTGGTCCTGGTCTCCCTCCGCATGGCACTGCTTTGCTTGCTTGCCACTCTGGCACTGCTCCTTCAACCGGGACATTCAATGCTTGCTCCTCCCCCCCTCCCTCTCTCTCGTTTTTCTACTCCCACTGGTTGGGTGCCTCACTTGTACAGGCTCCTTGTGGTGCAAGTGGTTCTTTTTTTACCACCCTTGTCTCCAATGCCATGAGGCTTGGCTACTGGTCTTCCAAGGACGGAGTGGGAACATGTCAAAATAAGACCAGTGCATGGCACATGCTCTGGCCACACCACCCTTGTGCTTGGTTTTGTGTGTGTGTGTATATAGTGTTGCTTGTGTCAAATTTGCATTGCTCTCTCTATTTTGTCTCCTCTCCCCCTTGTGTTTTTTTGCATTCTCCAAAGGCTTTGTGGGTGGTTTTCTTTGCTTGTTTTGAAGAGATTTGGAGGTTTATTTGGTGGTCTATTCTCCTCACTAGACAGATACTCTCTAATGTGCTTGTAACTGTCTTCCATGTCGTTCTTTGGTTAGATTTGAATAAGACTTTAAAATTTTGCAACTCCTCCTCATTATGGGAGGAGTTGCAATTCTAGATTTTAAAACTCAATTTTTTAGAACAAAATAAAGTTTAAGATATGGTGGATATTAATGGTTCAACCATTTATATTTAGAGTAAAAACTCATAATTCACATTTGATAAAACCAAGTATTCCTTTTACAACTCTAAACCATAAAACTAGAAACAAAGTAACTAAACATTCAAATAATTAATTATCACAAATTGACATATAGTTCTTTTACAACCTGCTGTTTTTTTTAGAAACTTCATAAATCCTCTAAAGCGTGTTTAAAACTTTCAACAAGCTTCTTCTGGAGGTTTGACCTTTTTCCTGTAAAGTCTAAAGTTACATTACATATATTGTATTGTTTATCTTTGATTTATTTTTTTGCTAATATAATCTTCAATTTCCAAAAAATTTGCCATAACTAAGATAATTTCTCATAACAACATTGCTAGAAAACAATAATAATAATTTAATATAGTTAATGCAATAAATAAGGTCTATGCCACAACCTACAACCAGCATCCTTTTAAAGGATGCAAAATTGTACACATTCCATCAACAGCCATATTAATATATGTGATATATGTTCTACAAAAAAACAATTGTAGAGTTTTTTAAAAAATACATACAAGTTGGTCTTCTAAAAAATTTTATAAAAATCAAATCAAAATTCGAAGGAATTTTTTTGAAAAAAATTCAATAATTATTAAACTATAATATTATATAATGTTATATAAATATTTTATGTATTTATTTTATACCAAATTTATTTGAATTCTATCCAATAAAATTGTATTTTGAAAAATTAACATAATGATTTAATAGTATAGAAAGAATGAATATGTCAAATACCGTTAAAAGAATTAATCCAGAGCATTAAAATCTTTTTAAGGATATACATTTACTTTTGTGTTTTTAGTACAATAGTCACCAAAGACTTTAAGTTAATATCTATTATAAAGACACATTGACAAACTTTGAAATGTAAAAATCAGAATAAATTACTGATAGGTCTATAGCTCAAATATATGGAGGAAAGAAAGAAACAAAATTTATTTTTTAAAAAATAAACTATACATTTGGATACAACCAATTTTTTAAAATTTTAGTTTAAAAGATAAATAAATTTTTTTTACACACTAATAAAAATTACTTTGTGAATTATTTGATGATTTAATAGTATAGATTAATAAAAAAATCATTAATCTTCAATATAATTTAGGAATAAACAATAATAAACAATAAAAATAATTTATAGCTTACTATGATTTTTTTCTACTAAAATATTGATATTTTGTAAAAATATACCACAAATTCTTACCTTCAAAAATTAAAGTAATTTATTGATTTTTTACTTATACATAACACACACGTTATATCAAATTAAAGTTGAAGATTCTTAGAAGAAGATTTAAATGACTGTACAAATACTTTCACTATTAAATTCTGGATCTTTTCACAACAGTAAAGCAAATCTCCTATGTGGTCTAACTTTTGGGATTTCTAAAATCAATTTAGGTATATTTGATTTTTGGTTTTTTAAAAGCCAAATTCATGTAAAAAATGTATGTGCATGATATGAAAAAAAGACTTATTACTTTGTGTCTTATGTATTAAATATTAGAAAATAAACACACTTTTAAATGCTATATTTAAGAATAAAATTGAGGTAGAATATTTGGTACTTATATCTAGAAATGATGTCAGTGTGTGCAGAAAGAAACCAAACCAAAATTGGCTAATACACCTCAAAACTTATAAACTTTATTAATATGTTTATGTATATATATAATCAATTCAGTATACAAGCCTAAGATTATTGTACAAGGTTTTTCAAATAATACATTATCATCATCTTAAATTTGTATCTTGAATTTTAACAGGAAATATTAAAAGATATTGCAAAACAGAACTAAAATTTTGAAAAAAAAATTAAGGATTGATTATTTTCATCTATTTCAAAAAACTACATACCTATCAAATAATTGCATTATATTTACAATATAGAAAATTTTAAAAGAAATTTACATTAAAGTTTCTTTTGTTCTTATATTGAAAATTTAAGAACTGATGTTGAAATTGGTATTATTAAGACATTCTATCTACTTTCAGAATTAATCTATAATCATAGAAATATATCACAAAACATGCACTTGTCAAGTTTCAGTACTTCCAATGGTCAATGAAGTGTTGTTGAATATGCATATAAGATTCCTTTTTTGCATAAATTTTGATTAAAAATTTAAAAATAAAATGCATATAATAAAGTGTTAAATAAGTTATGATACCATTGTTAAAGTATATGTATAAATTTATTTATTTATTTATTGTACATGATATCAACATGCATAAACAAAAAATAAAATGAGGCACAAAAGTTTTGAAAAACGACTTTAAACCAATCTAGTAATAGTAATAATATGGTAAAGACTGAAATATGAACTTCCATTGTGTTGAAAATGAAAAAACAAATTTAATTAATATTCACCATTTGTACAAAGAAAATATGAATCATTTGTTATTCTTCTAAAAATAAATTAGTCATTATTTTTACCACGTCTCAACAAGTGAAATGTATCATTTTATTGGAAAAAAGTACTAAGTTACAGAGTGATTCAAATTAGGCAACAACCAAAAAAATTCTGTAGCTGCCCGTGTGAGAAAAAGATAAATAAATAAGTTTTTTATTCAAATGTAAATAAGATAGAAAGAATATTGGGATTGGAGCTGTGTTGCCCCACCAAGACTTCAACACCTACAGCTGCCCGTGGTTCCCAAAACTGCCCTGAAATTGCAAAAGCACAGAAATTAAAGTTGTTGGACAAGTATTAGATATGCCCTTCATTTATTGTACTTCTATTGAGTATTAATAATGCGGAGTAACCATCCCTTTTGATTGCCCTTTCATTACTCCATCCAATGAAATGCAATTCAAAGCTCTTTTTATGCATTGAATTCTCCAGCTCAATACAAGAGTTAATATTTTAAGTTAAATAAGTTGATTAATTTTCCATCATTCAAATTCGTCTTCTTCAAGGACATAGTGTGAAGTGGAATTATTCCACACCACCCAAGGTAAGTAAATCCAATTCTGTTTAGAGACTGTCTAAAATGTTTTCCAGCCCCAATTTTTATAGCAGACGAATTTATCATCTCATGTTTCAAACAAACAAATTCTTCTGTTTTTTTTCAAAGTCCATCACATAAGAATTGCAATACACGCCACGCTGGCCCTGAGAAACAGCTTCCTCCACTCACACGCATCCACGTGGGCCCCTTGCCTTTGTGGTGGTGGCGTGGTGCCCAACATTCACTCTTTGTGGTGCTGGCGTGTTGACGTGGCCCATCCCCATTGGAAACTCAGTCAGCGAGGTTCCTCAATTAGATGGAGGGATGAATATACCCTTATGGAATTGTAATTTATATCATGGTTTGAGTTAGGGACTATTACAGCACTTTAACCCCAACTTGAAATCTATTACTTATGGTAGTTACAATTCTAGAATCCTTTATGTAAGTGTAGCAAAACTCTTGATTAAATTTACTTCTTTGTATCAATATTTTATCAATTTATTATATTTTTTTATATTTTATATCCTTGTAATATATTAACATAATTAATCAATATAAAAGCTCTAAAATAGATTTTATATATTAAAAATAATCTTAAACTTTTGGTGCTAGTAAGAAAATTATACATATATATTATTCTTATAAATTACCATTGGTTAGATATATAAATGCTAATATTTTTTTAAAACATTTTAGACACTGGGTAAATTCAATAAGACTATCTATATAAACAAATTGGATTTACATAACCTTTGATAATACTTTCAAATCAATATCAGAGATATAAATTTATACAAATTGGTCAAAATTTTATTATTATATGAATAATTTAAAAAAAGAAAAGAAAAGATAGATTTTTATAATAGCCATTTCTAAGTACAAACAGATCAAAGAATTCTAATATACACTAGCTAATAAGAAGGTCAACTAAAAGTTGTTTACAAACACCAAAGCTTGTGTAGTAAGTGTTCAAGTTGTGGAACACTTTTGTTTTAGCTTTGTGATCTAAAAACTTTTAAGAGAAGTTTTAATAGCCACACGGCACATATAAGGACTTTTGTAGATCCAATCAACATGTGAAAAATATGCAAATTGTTTTACAAGTAAGATATTATCTACCTAACTTTTTTCTACTTGTTTCCACTAAATTTTGTTTAAATAATAAAGTATGCATCTTTGAAAAAGTATGAATTTTTGTGTAGATTGTTTCAAAATAATAAAAATAAAAAATAGGAAAAAAATCCATATTTTAAGTTACTTTTTATTCTAATTTTTAAAAAATATCAAATGATATTTTTTACAGAATTTTATTTATGATTTGCACAAACATAGTTAATAGTTTCTTTAAGTTATTTAAAATGTCGTTTATTTGGAGAAAAAAATCAAACAATATTTCTTAAAACTATAAAGGATTTCATTGCTACCTTCAAATAGCTATAATAAATATTTCTTAAAATAAGATTTAACAATAAGATTTAACAATAAGATTTAATATTGAATTGATTTTCTCTAGGTTTATATCATCAATTTTTCTTTTATATATAATAACAGAAAAGTTCAACATTAAATATTGGTGTTGAACTTTGCTGTTATTATCAATATTTGAACATTATTTTGGTTGGATCTTGTTGATAAAAAAACAAACTTTTGCCAATGCATCTGTAAGATTTTTAAGAAAATTCTTTGTGCACTTAAAAATGTAATATTTTTTTATTTTACAAGAAATTTATAATTTTTTTAATTACTACCTTATATCGAAAATTTCTACTACCTTAGTTTCTTAACTATAATCTATTTCAACAAGAAAAATTAGTAGTTTCTTCAGTTTTTGTATGTAGATTATTTTATTAGTTTAAAAGAGAAGAAATAAAAAAATACATTTTTTTATTAAATAAAAAATCTATATTAATAAAAAATAAGTTATATCAATTTATACATAAATTAAAAATTATTCAAACATTTGATAAGCAATAATTTTGCCTGTTATAAATACACAACTCAACATCTATGTTGGTTGTTTGTTACAACACATAATATAGTAACATGATACATTTACAAATATATATTATGGATAATTATTAGTGCTGATGTACTCTTTTCTTTTGATATATATATATATATATATGTATATATATATACATATATACATACATACATAACATTCAATTTGGTCATTATTAAATATATTGGAAGTTTTTTCATATATGAAGTAAGTTGCATTATTAGCATGATTTTCTAGAATTAATAAATTTTATTATTAATTTTTTTTATTGTATTGTATATCATTTTTGTCAATCAATGAAAATGTTAGTATCAATCATACTCTCAAACATATCAAACAGTAATTGCAAAAAGAATTTTCCATCACTAATTTTAAGCATACTTTATTATGGATACCAGACACTCAATTAACAGATTTTTAAAATAAATAGATCAAAAACCGAAACCAAAAAATAAGTATGTGCAACAAAATCAATTATCAGGAATGACAATAATGTTAATAGTGAACCAAGGAACAAACAATACTAAGTCATTCAGCTACTTTTACCATGCATGGAATAATGCTTAATATCAAGTTTTTTCTCAAAGTTCATTTTCATGCTTAACATTACTCCTTCATTTCTTCCTCATTGAACTCCATTTCACAAAGTCACATTCAAAGCCATAGTAACCATAAAATAAATGTATCTATAATCTATTTAACTTGGCAAATAATTAACCTGTTTTACATTAAATGTTACCTAACTTTGTGTCACAATATATCCCTTGATCTATAACCTAAAAAGTCTTGAAGTTTAGTATCCAAAAAACTGATTGAACTCAATGTTGAGATGAAGTAAGCCTCACATCTGTTAAATGAAAGAATAGAGTTTAAATTGTGAAGTCTTGAATAGTCATGGAGCAAAAGTAGAAAATTTACTTGATTGCAGAACCATTTTTCTCTTTTGTTTTTGTTTCTGTCAAACCCGATGAATTGAAATAGGTCTTGAATCCGTACCAGAGTTGTGAATTTAGGAAATTGTGCAATAGTACTTTCTTTCGAACACAAGCTTGTGCAGCCTACTAATTTGACTTGTACAGACTACACCTCACCAACTAAAGTTCAGTTCGGTAACCGAAGTGCATGTTGATCTGTATTCAAGAAAAAGTGTTAACAAAAGTGGGGATATTGAAGTGAGAGTAGTCAGAAGTTTGATTTCACAATAGAAGGGGATGATTAAACGGAATCTATGGCCATCTGTCCAGATCGTCTATACCAGAACTATTTAAAGTGTCTTATTACCCATAATTTAATATAAAAACATCAAGTTTCGGGTTGGTTGCCATGGTCAGTAGTCAATTCTGTGTTAGGTGACGTCCGCAAGACAACACGTCTTCACAACCTTGAGTATTTTGAGGGCCTTTGCAATACTTGCAAAAGTGCGTAAAGCCAAAACTTGGAGCACATGATAAGATGGTTAAGGCATCTAGTACCCCTGGTTCAAGGACCAAATAGAACTTCTCGGGTCATATAAGTTTTCCAAAACGTCTTTCAGGTCATAGACGGAAGCTATGAGGATAGAAGCTTTGCTCTTCCAAAGAAAATTACACCTCCGGAGACGCACAAAATAGGTATCCAACGGCAACATGTCTCGAACTAACCGAGGCAAACAAAAACTCTCTACCAAGAACGTCTGTAGCCTTATTCTGAAGCACAAACTTCTCTCTTCAGAGTCGTTCGTGCAATTTTTTCATAACTGGTATCTTGTATAAAATCCACTAAGAGCACCCGCGAACTGAAAAATAGTGAGTTGAATCACATCTTCAGTCACAACATTGGAGACAAAGCAGTTCACTGCAGAGAGTTTGCTGCCACTGCAGGTACAATCGATAAACCAGTTACGCCAGAAAAGGGCTCAAAATGCTCAACTTAATATTAAGCTGTTACCCAATTCTCATTGAGTACCTCGTGCAAAATCAGCTGACAAAAGCCCAGGAAACAAGTACGGTTGTCACTCGTGACGAGACTTCTTGTAGTCTCGGTCGGACCAGTCCCTATCTTTGTGATCACCTCGGTGACGATCCCTTTCGGCATCTGAACGGTGTTGATCGTACCTGCCATACAACGATAAGTAATCAGCATACTCAAACTGCCCAAGTGGCATATATACTTCCCTCCATACTCAGCACAATGCCTCACATTCCCTGCCTAGGAAGCATTAAGAACAGCTGAGCAACCATTGATTATCCAATGCACACCCACAACCAGTGCATTGTGCTCATAAAAACCTCTGGAGATTACTTCAGACTGATAGCAACACTTTGTAAAGAAAAAGTGTCTCTGAGATGGCTCGCATGAAGGCGAGGAAAGCAGAAGGAATTCAAAAAACCCCCAAATGTTGTAGGTCATAACGCACTGTGAGATCAAATAGATACCTGTGGTGTGAAGAATGGTAATGATAATGGTCCCGATTATGCGAGTGCCTTCCATCCTTGTGCCCATCCTTTCGATTCCAATACTGTTCACGGTTTCCATAGTATCGTTTTTGAGCACCAGGACTCAAGCTACGGTCAGGAAGGGACCTCTTCTCTGCTGATCGAGGTGAATATCTTACGGAGCCACTTGTGCTTGGAACTTCACCTTCTTCCACCCTTTCAGGAGAACGCTCCCTTTGCCCCCTACTGTCTCTATCTATATCCGCATGGTCACTACGTTCGAGTGATTTCCCCTGGAGCCAAAACAAAGATAATATATTCTTAAAAACACACATTTAAAACAAAATGAAATAAAATAATACATAGTTATAACTATAGAGGTTTGTAACAAATATTTAGCTCAAAAATTCAATCTGTAATAAAATTGGTTGTGTTGTTTTGACACAAATAAAAAAAGAGAGCTCGCGCGAGAACACACACCAAGCATTAAGAGGATCATATGACTTTTTAAACCGCGACAAATCCACTTTATGGCATTAAGAGATCTACAATCATAGTAGCATTCAAAAAGCTTCTGGAAAGAGCAGTGGAAAATCTCAATTTTTTAGCATTTCAAATACTCCATCCAAAAATATGAAATGTACCTGTTTCCTTTCATGTGGGTAGTAGTCTTTCTCTTTCACAACTTTCTTCCTGCTTGAAGCAGCAAGATCACCTTCAGGAACTCGCTCTTTCAAGCCTGCAATATCATGCTCAACCTTAACACCCTTTACTTCCCCTTCCTCTTTCGCCTTTAGCTTTTTGGAACCCAACTGATTCTCCTTGCTACCTACAAGGTCATGCTCACCCCTTAAAGGCTTCCTATCCTTCCTCTCTTTCCCATATTTTTCAGCCTCCGCTACCGCATCCACTCCGCTCTCAAGCTCCCTTTCAAGTAACTCATCTTCATTTATTGGCTCATGAGTAACATTTGAAGGCCTCGACTCGAACCCTACCCGTGATTTCCTTCTTTTCTCTAATGCTGCTTTAATCTTGTCCGTGTTAACTCCATCCAAGCTCACAAATTCCTTCTTTCTGTCCTTCTCTTCAGCCTCTACCTTTGTGTCTAGAGTCTCGGAATTCACAACTGTATCTGCTTTTTTCTCCTTTCCATTCAAATTTTCACCGTCTTTTCGTCTTTCCCGAGCACTTCGTCTTCCGTCATCACTCCGATCACCTCGAGCAACACCAATCTTCACTTCCTCATGGGTTTCATGATAATGCTCGCCATTTGATTTCACGGATTCCTTTTTGCTAAACGTCTCCGAGTTGATCCTCCCATTCGAGGCCTGCACTCCAGATGCCTCTGGAATGTCATCATGTCTAGCATCCGACGGTTGATCAGAAGAAGGGTCACTGCACATCCACGCCAAATCAGGTGAAGACGACTGCACCCTGCCCCCAGCATACTTATCATCCCACTGGCTAGAAGCTTCATCCATTTTTGATTCCACTGCTTCTGGTTTTGCGATAGGGTTTTGCTGATGATGATACCCATTTGTAGACGGATTTTCCATAGGAGCATGGCCTCGCTTCATTTCGCTGGGGCTTGGATCGTTGGCAAGCGAGCCTGTTGGGCCGTTGGATTTATTCTGCTCGTACAATTCTAGCATCTGATTGCTTACTTCTGCAAACCAAACAAGTATTATTAAAGAAGACCTTACATATTGGAGAAATATTAGATTTTCGACATCTGTTGGCATGAGAACGAGAGAGCCCACCTTCCAATTGTCTAGGGGTAACTTCAAACTGCTGCCACCACACCTTGTCTCCATCTTTGGGTAGATTCACTTTCAGAAATTTGGCAGCCAAGAAGATAGCTCCCGCAGCAATATGATGAGGCTTGAATTGCAGGCACAGTGATGTGCGAAGACTGCACAACCCTTTCCCCTAGCCTCAGCCATTCTCACTTGCAACAGACATGCTCATTAAACATGCTCTTCTGTAACATAGCTTACCTGGCAAATCTCTAAGGAAAACAATATGACTGTGTAAGCAGAATAACAACTATTTACTGACCAGGAAACCTCACTGGGCGATACTCTAATTACAAAAAAGTAAAAAATCTAAAGGAATCCACAAAACACAAGCTATTAACATGGATTGTCGAGGTATAAGAATCAATGTTCCATATCCTAACACCTCCTCTCTTAAGGGTAAATATGATTCTTTGTAGAAGCAACAAGAAACTCCGATCCTAAGTATTTTACGTAACATGCACGAATTCCAAGGTATACCCTAATCTAATCGCAGAGGAAGCAGTGAAACACGAGTAAAATTTACAAAGCAACGAAAACCAGTGCAAGCAACAGATGAGTTTAAAGATTTCGGTCCTACTCACCCATCATTTACGAAATTCCAAGCAACCTGAGCTAACGTATTCTGAGCTACTTTGAACTTCTTGATAGCTGCCACCAAGGGCTTGTACGGATGATGTACGTTCAGGTCAAAGCCCAAAGTAGTCAGTAGCAACCGTTCCCCTCCCAGCACTAGCTCCTTCTGGTCCTCATATACATCCTTGTGAACAAAAAGACCGATCAAAGTGAGAAAGCACCGCAAGCGTAAGAAATAATTTTCTAAATTCTATATGTAGATTCTAGCCAATCCCGACGGTATATCTGATTGGTCTGATAAAGATGATCTCAACAAGTCAGCCAAAAGTCTAGATTTGCCAGACACCCCCTAACTATTGTGTAATACACAATCAATGCTGCATAAATCATTCAGGATAAAAACTTCCATACAATAAATCCTATTATACAAAAAAAAGAAAAAAAAGAAAAAAAAGAAAAAAAGAAAAAAAGAAAAAAAGTCCAGACATTCGGATATGCCGGAACAGACTAACTTGACTCCTAAGGGCTGAGCAAGATGACGCACGGTCAAGAAAACTTCAGCACCACATGGACTCAACAAGCATACTTACCACTCCAACTTGAAGGACCCAATGCACAGAGGACCTCGAAGTGTTTTAAGGTTTCAAATTATCATCAAAAGACACTTGAATAAAAGCTTAACAATGCAAAGATACCTTCTGTCTGATTCGCTGCACAGCAATTGGATCTTTTTTGAATCGAATCTCGTACGAGAACATGATGACTTCTCGGAGCGGCCGAGGAGTCTCTTCCACTTTCCCAGCCAAAAACATGCATATGGTTGCCGCCATCTGCCACCATACATATACCACACATCAACATCCAATCATTAATACAATTATGGAGCAGTTTCTGCAAGAAAAGGTACAAGTCCATACAATTTCCAAGCCCTCGTCACAGGTACGACCCAAATTTGACGTTGGAGATACACTTACATGTCTGTCATTCTTCTTATGCGATTGACGATGGAAAAACCGATGGCAAAACACAATGGCTGTTGCAATAGTCACTTGAGGCCTGCATCATCATGTTAAAGGACAGACCATGTTACTCCTGAGCTATAATACAAACGTACTACACAAACAACATAATCACTAAATAACGTTCAACGTATCTGGAGATTTTTTAGATAGCACTCTCGATTCAACACACTCCAAATTAGAGCGGAACAGAAGTTGCAAGTAGATGCAAATTGCTGCACGCGAGCGCGAGCGCGAGCGCACACACTCACTCACACACACGCACACAACAAAACACTTATGCAAGGATCCAAGGCTTACACTTTCAGCCGCATGCCAAGGTCTTGTAAAAACGTGCAGTATGACTTCCTAAAATAGGTCTCTTTCTTAATGTCGATTCCATCCAACCTAGAAGGTGACTGTTTCTCAATCTCATCCCGACTAAAGTACCAATTTGCACTAGAGTGATCAGGTTCTTCGAGCTTTCCATTTCCGGTGCTTGCGCCTGCTAATGCCAATTGAGCCGTTGCATCTGCGCCACCCAGTAAACCTGCCATAGCAGAACAATCTAGAACCCAAACCTTGCTACTCGCAGTTCCTCTTCCCTCCTCCAGGAAGAAATCCTTCTAAGTGGAAATGTGTGCAAGCTACAACAGGAGAGCTCTCCGGGAAGAAGAGGTGAAGTCTCTAGGATCTGGTTCAAAGAGAACACTAGTTTGTTCATATCCTCGACAGCACCAGAAATGAAACTCCTCCCTCCTCAGAAATGTCTCGTCCTTGTGAAACCATAGTCAAATCAAATGATCACCTGCTTTCGTCGTATCAAAACTTGTTTCCTCAAAAAGCTTTACGTTCACAACTTAACTATATCATGATGATCATCTCTACAGCGTCCAAAGTATCCTTGCCAGCATCTGCTAGTCCGACGACTGCTTTATGGGACAGAAAGTAGCACATACTTGAAACTCCGTTAGGTAGTCACTCTTAAGCGATAAACTGCAACAATGGAACCTGAGAGTCACAAACATCAACAGAAACACTGAAGGCTCTTGAATAAACGCTTTGAAAAAGATTCCATTATCGACAACTAAGAAACGCAAAAGCAGTTCCTTGATGGTATTCTAATTACAAGACAACCAGCTTCAAACCGTACACATCCCCATACAAAAGTTGCAGATGCACACATACCATGCTGGATAATGCTTTATAAACACGCCGTTCACAAACTACGGCAAAACGTAGAACCTTCATTAGAGAACCAGCCTCACTGTCAAGTCAATTAGGGGTATTAACGCAACAAACTAAACGCCCATTCCTTGCACAAGCAATTTCATCATAGAAATACTCTCGCCTGGTAACCTAATTGACACGCTTGACTCTCATATTTATTAACTTGTGAAGAGTTCTCCTCCAGCATATCCAACTCTAACAACAACCATGGAAAATAGGCTCCTCTACAAACTCACATTTTTTGACGATGGTGCGCCCTCGAGTTTCACGACACGTCTCAGAGAAACTCTCTACAGACCTAAATCCAGCTCAAGAGCAAATAGTCTAAAAGACTGACACCCCAGAAACAGAGAATATCCACAATATCACAATATGAACTCTGGCTTCACCCAACATGTGCCGCACTCCGCTGCTTCTACTAACACAGTAGAGTTTTATCCCAATTTCATTCAACTCAAAGTTCCAAGGGGAGAGAAACAAAAAAAAAAAAAAAAAAAAACCCAATCCCTCACCAATCACCCCAATCTCCACGATTGCACAAAAAGTCAATGACAAATGTCAAACTCAACCAGCAAAAGCGCAACCCCTAGTAGTGATCCACAACAACCACCACGGCAGACCAACGCCTCAATGAGAGGCAGACGACCATGCAGCAACAATCCGCAAAGGGGAGGGAAGGGAGAGAAGGGATCCTCACGTCTCAAGTCAAAACAGCAAGCAAATTCAGAATTCTCGCCAGCTTTCAATTCGTCCTCCTGCACGCCACCCTCGACCTCAATGCCCCACCCAACGCTCCTCCAATTCAACCCAAATCCGACCGCTCCTCGACCTCACATCCAAAACCCGACCTCCACATCCAATCTGCTAAAAATACCCTCAATCGGTGGGCAAAACGGGCATCGGGGTCATGATACGAAGCGGGGGAGAAAGACAGGGGAAGAGCGGGGGTCAAACAAGGCAGAGGCAGCAAAAGGTAAGGGGAACAGGAAGGGGGAGAAGGGCGAGGCTATGGCAACGGGGACAGAGAGGGAGAGGGAGAGAAACGAGAGAAGGGGAAGGGAGAGAAGGGAAAGGGGAAAGGGGAAAGGGGGGGCCAAGCATGGAACATGGCAAACCCTAGTGCCAAGGCAAGTCTTCCTGCTGCTGCTCCTGCTCGTCCTCCTTGTTCCTCCTATTCCTCCTACTCCTCCTCCTCCTCCTCTCATAAGCAGAGCATATCACCAACACCAAAACTCAATGCCCAACCCAATGCCCAAGCGAAGAGCGCGTGTCCTCATCAGCATCTATCTCCCACTCTTTCTCTCTCTCTCTCCCTCGCTTTGTCTGCTCTCTGTCTGCGGTCTGTAATCTTCCCTTGCTCCGCACGGCTTTGGGTCTTCTGACTTACTTACTTACTTACTTACTTACTTTTCCTGGGGTTTTCTTCTGCTTGTGTGCTCTAGGCTCTGGATTCCATCGGCTCTTCCATTGTATTTGAAGGTTCCCATCACTCTTTTGCCTATGCATTTCCCATCACTCTTTTTAGACTTCTGCGTTGTTGCTTCCTGGCAGCTTTTCATGATTTCTTCCATTTCATGTGCTCGTGATTATTCTTTACAAGATTAAGATGTAAATATTAATGTTATAAGTTGGAGATTGAAATGTATCATAGTAATTATGTGTATATGTATGTGTATATATTTTTCTATTCTCTTTTGTACTTGGTTGATATCTAGACTGTTGGTAACTTTGCAAGATTTTGTGTAAGATAAGGTAGTGTTTTGTGAATAGCTACCAGATTTGGATTATTATTTTCTATTATATGTTTTAATAAAAACATAATCTTAATTTTTTTAATTACTTCCAAGATATTTTGCAATATTATTTATATATGTATATATATAAGTACTTGGACCTAGAAGTTTGGTGGGATGTTATTTAAGTATATTATTTTTATCAATTGTACTTAAAAAAGATATGAATAGTGATAAATTATCTTAAAAGTAAATTTTATGAAGTTGGAGTTATAATTATTGATAGAGACCTATTTTATTTTATTGACATTGATTTAAGTTAAAAAATAATTATTTCAAATTATTTTATTTATATAATTTTTTATAATTTATTAAATATCATTTAGGATAGTTGAATTAAGACTATTTAAATTTGGATTTATTCTTTTAATATTAATAAAGGAAGTTAAAAGTAAAAAATTATATTAGATTGATTATAAGTTTATAAGTTTGTTACTTATAAAATTGATATGATTTTAAAAAGAAAAATTGACAAGATTGAAAAATATGGTAAAGAGACATATCATTAATTTAGATAGTATAGATGATTGAGTGCTAATCATTTTGTTAATATATATATATATATATATATATGCAAGAATATATCTTATGATATTTTAGTTGAAAGAATATGGCTCTATATCTACATTAAAATACATTGTGTTTTTGTAGATGTGAATGTCACATGCAAAATTATGTAATTAATTTTTACTTCAAATATTTTTTTAGGGAATTAATATGAAGATTTCAAGTAAAAAAACTCACTAGACAAAGACTAAGTTTGATTACATAGAAGTGATAATATAAGTTGATATATAGGACATGAAAGTCAAAGGTTCTAAAAGTCAATAGATGCAAAAATAAATGGATACAATTATCAAAAGGACATGAAAGTCAATAGATATGGAAGTTAAGAATAAATAATAGATTATAGAAATTAAGATGTATAAAGATTTTGAGGCTTAAAAATGTTGTTGTAGATTTAATATAGAAAGGAATAAGATTAAAAATTTAGACATTATTTTCTTGGTCTTCTATTGAAAATATAAGTAAGTTTTCATTCTTAAGTGAAAGTTGAGAGTGCGGTATGTATATAGCAAGATAGTTGTAATTATGTAAGTTGTGAAATATAACAAGATGATTATAGTAATATATAATGTAAGAATACATGTAGGCTTTGGATCTAATTATATTCAAATAAGAAAGAATAAAAGATATAAGATTATTAAGTGATTATTTATTTTTTATATTTTTACATTTTTATTTTATATTTTCTATAAAATTTATGCTTATATATTTTTTATTTAGTTATTATCATATAAAAATCTCTATGAATAGTTGAAATAAAAATAAGGTATAAAAAAAAAATGCACATTTAGAATAATGTCTAATAGATATATTGTATAATTATAAGAACAATTATTTGGCAATAGAAGCAATGAGAACTTATAGTTGATATAACAAATAATGAATATTTGACAAAAGAAAAAATCTAAAGAACCTCCAAGTATTAAAAAACTTAAAAATATGATTATATATTTTATAATATGGTTAAAAATAAGATAAAATATTAATAATTCTAATATAAGTGCACATGTAGGTATTATGAACATATAATAGAAGAAGGTTCTAAAAAGTTCCGGATGATTTTGAGAAGGCTCCAAAAGGTCCTAATAAATTCTAAAAAGATTTCAAAAGATCCTAGACAGTTCTAAAGAACCTTAGATACTTGTAGAAGCTTCTTGGAGGTTTAGATATTTTAGAAAGTTTCTAAAGAAAGATCTTAGGCTTGTTTCATCTCTAAGTATCAAAAGACTTCTCAAGCAGCTTTCTTATACCTAATATATATAGGAGACAAGGTTGAGAGGATCTTCAATCTCAACAATGCAATCCTTGTGGCTTAGCTTGGATCTTTTGGTCTTATTCTTATGACTTCTCATAGTTCCTTGCTTATAATATAAAGTGAATTTCTTCTATTTGAATTCTTTAAATTTTTGAAGACTTATTGTACTTTACTGGTGTATCTATAATAATTTGTCAAGATTGACATAATATATTATCAAAGCTTGGTCTTTTTAAATAAAGAATAGATTATCCCTCTTATTGGACATGCTATATTGTTCTAAAGGTTGTAGATTATCCTCTTTTTTATCATAATATTAGAATATTAGAAAATATAATATTATTTTTAAATTTTTATGTTTATTTATTTTTTGTTTCATTTTTATGGTAGTAGATGAAGAATTCAATATGAAAAATTTCAAATAAACCAAATTGGATTCAAATATAAATATTCTTGAAGTATTGAGAGTCAAATTAGAAAAATCACCTTACAAAATCCATCACCAAGGTCTATTTTATTAGAAGATGTATATATTTTATACAATAATTCAATATCAATAACAAAAGAATCAAGAACTAATCTCTTAGAGAAGTTTGATGGAACTTGTACAAAGTTTTGTGGCTTTGTAAAATAAATATGACTGTCAAGGACACCAGATCTAAAAAGAGATTTCAATAAGAAATTGACAAGGATTTGAATTATCTAGTTAAATACACAAACAATACCAAGAAAGGTGAGCAAGAACTCCAAAAGATACATTGTCAAGATTGAAGAACTCTTCAGCCTTGACTTTAATATATATCCCTATATAAGAAGCTTTTTGTACCAACTTGAAAGCTTCTTGAGCTCTTTCCACTAACTACAAAGCTTCTTGTATTAAAAACATATATTTTAGAGCTTTAGAGAACCTTCTAAAATATTCTAAAAGCTTTTTGAGTTAGTAAAAGTCGGTTGAGAAGCTTCCTAGTTGATGAAAGTAACTTAAGAAGTTTCCTAATTAGTAGAAGGAGCTCAAGAAGCTTTCCAATTGGTAGAAGCTGCTTAAGAAGCTTCTTAGTTTGATGGAAGCTACTCAAGAAATACTTTAAATAGGAATATATATTGGAATGGAGGCTGAAGAATTCTTCAGTCTTGACAATGCATCTCTTAGAGTTCTAGCTCACATTTTTTGGTATTATTTGTATACTCATCTATTTAATTTGAATTCTTCTTGGTTTCTTCTTGAAACCTTATCCTACTTCAAGTCTCTTGCTCTATATTTTTGTATCCTTAACAGTTTGTCTAGACTACCTTCATCTTCAATATCACAGTTAGACCTTTCTTGTTAGAGAATGGATTATCCCTCTATTCGAAGGTATATCAGTGCTTTAGAGATTGTGGATTACCCTCTTCTAAACTAGTATTATCTTCTTATAGATTCACTTTTTTTTTTCTTTTAAAATGGTTTGAGGTCAAAACATTAGTACGACCGAATCTTTCAAGTCCAAGTTAGATGCCATTATAAGTGCTCTTACTACTTTATGTACAGGATTGCGACAATTGAAGGGGTTGTTACAAAACTTCATAATAATACAACATTTAGAGTGCCACAATCTAGATTGCATCCACTCCCAACTTCTATACTTGAGGATGTAGTATTATTTATGCTACATCAAAAAAATCCACCTATTTAATGATGTAAAAAGCTTCAAGTTAGTCTTCTAGAGAAATACAATAATATGTGTTCAAAGTTCCAAAGTTTTGTCAATCAAATTTGATTAATAATGGCGTCATATATTGTAAAGACTTGCTTGAGAATATACTGGGTACTTGATTGTAGAAGATAAAAAAGAAATAATAATAACAAGTTCTAACACCTCTAATAAGATTATACAAACTTGTAATTAAAACAAATCCTAGTCAAATCTTAAACAAATCTTAATCAAACCTTGGTCAAATTTTAAACAAATCTTAATCAAACCTTGATTGAATCCTAATAATTCTAATCAAATCCTAAATAAATTCTAATCAAATTCTAGTCAAATCCTAGTCAAATCTTAACAAAATTCTATTCAAATCCTAATCAAATCCTAACGAAATCTTATTCAAATCCTATTCAAATCCTATTCAAATTTTAATCAAATTTTAATCAAATCCTAGTCAATTCTAATTAAATCCTAGTCAAATCCAGATTGAATCTAACAACCTTAACAAATCTTAATGGAACCCTAACAAATCCCAATCAAATCCTATAGTATATTGAAATTACAATGCCTAATGATCTAATTATTGATCTTAGTCCAAATTTTGCAAACTTTTTATCAATTAAGTTGACAATATAAGCAAAAAGTTTAAAGAAGATCTAACTTATCTAACAAAAGTTATGCTTGAATTTCTACTCAGGTATCACCTGCCCTCCTTCTCTAATCCTAATATCAAACTTCTACCACAAATATCTTTTCTTTGCACTATTTAATTGCTTTCAAAATTCATATACAAATAGAAAATCTAGTCTACTATCCATACAAAAAAATCTCACTTCAATCTAACTAGTAGATTGCTAAATATCTAAGAAATCTTTATTGACCCTCAAATCCCAACTTCCAAGACCTCAACCAACTTGAACTTCAAAAACTTTCAAATAAATCCTTTGATCAAATTCAAACTTATATTATATATTTATCACAATTACAATCATAAATCTTCAAATTTTTACTTGTAGATCTATGATCAAACTCACAAAATACTTGAATTTGTAAATTCTTTTTTACTTCACAAAATCCAAAGTCACTCGATACAACCTTGATTTTATAAAGCTCTTACAATGCTAATATCTCTCCAAATCACTTGAAATCAATACTAAAACATATGTTTTTAAGTTTGTTCACTAATCCAATTCTTTGATCTATATAAGACTCCTCAATCCGCCGTAGGCATACAATTTTGTATCTCAAGGTCTGATTCTGATCCAAATTCACAACCAATCTTCTTTGGGTATCAACTCTAAGATTTTTAACGTAAAATTTTCTAAAATCTATTTTCAATTCTTCTCTAAAGATGCCTATATTATTTATTTTTTTAATATATTTTATTTTGCCTTATTTATGGTCATACAAAATAAATAGAAGTCTCTTCTACAAAAGGTAGTATTAGCCCTTTTAACTTTTTTTTACTTTCTTATCTATTATCTTTAATTTTAAGATAATTTATCAAAATATTTCTATTTGAGCTCCTATATATTATAATCATTTTTTCCTTCTTTCTCCTAATGGCCATATTACTACATGACAATGATCCTACAATCTAATACTTATCTGACAAAAGAATCACAAGTTGGATTAGTTGGCACCTTGCTTACGAGACAAGCATTATTATCGTTTGATCCCTTGTATAAAAAAAGATCATCAATTTTGAGCAACTTTGAAGTTTTTATGGAAGTATTTGTGGAAGCATTTGAAAAACATGACAAGGTTTATTATGCAACAACTAAAATCTGAGCACTACATCAATCTATGCATCCAATTTTAGGCAATTAGCATACAATATCAATTGGGATGAAGTGGCCCTAATAAGCCAATTTTATTGGAGATTAAGAGATGATATAAAATATTTGTTATTATTGCTTTCAAATCCATAATCACTCAATAAATCCATTAACTAAGCCATAAAATGTGATAACTAATTATTTCAATGTCAATAAGATCAACATTTATGGGCTTCAATAAGACAATATACAATTTGACAAATCCCTCCTACATTGATAAGCATTTTGAATTCATACTCAAAAGTAGAAGATATACAACTTGATGGAGTATGATTTAAACCTCTTAGTCTACAAAAAAAGAAGCATTAGATGGAAGAAGGTCTATACTTATATTGTGGTGAAGAAGGCGACAAGGTTAGCAATTGCTTGAAAAAAGAAAATTGACATGTTACTAAAATTAGGAGTATAATTGTTTAAAAAAATGACAATGTTTAGTTACAATAAGAACTATGCGGCTAGACAATCCAATATTATAAAACTATTCAAATTCCTGTCTTTCTATTCAACTTGCTGGTTATTTTATAATCTCTTTGTAATTTGGCCCTCAGAAGCTTCAGATGGCTACTTTATCAGATTTGGAGGCATTTGCTTGTTTTGTAGATGAAACATTTATTAAACTTTATAAAATTCTTCTAGTATAGAAATCTAAATCTATTCATGTAGAAAGAATAGATAGATGATCTTTATCCTTTGGTAGTATCATCCATGAAACTATACTTATAGAAGTATCATTTAAAGATTATAGAAGCCAGATTGTGTTCAACGTTATTAGGATTCTTTCAAATCTTGTTATTCTCAGGCTCTCTTGGTTGGAAAAGCATAATCCATCAATAGATTGGAAGTTGCAAAGAATAACATTTCCAATAAAGGTCCCTATAAAAAAAATTCATAAAAAGTCGGGAATTGATAAATCTTTATTTATTGAAATAAAGACTTTTATAAGATCAACCAAAGAAGATATACTATTTGTCATTTATACGACTCCAATTAAAGAAGACATGAATTTATTGATAAGTATTTCAAAGCAATATAACAAATTTCAAGATGTTTTTCAGAAAAAAAATATTGATATACTACCGGAGTACCAATCATACAATTGTGCTATAGATCTCAAGAAAAAACACAACCACCTTTTGGCCCAATCTATAATCTTTCTCAAAATGAGATTTTGATATTAAAGGATTATATTGATGAAAATCTTGTAAAAAACTTCATCAAACATTCAAAGTCTCTAATAGGTGTACTTATATTTTTTATAAAGAAGAAGGATGGTTCTTTACATATGAACATTGATTATTGGAGATTGAATAAGATAACAGTGAAGAATCATTATCCACTATCGTTAATCTCAAGTCTTTTGGAATAACTTGGCTAAGCTAAGATCTTTACGAAGATAGATCTTTGTAAAGCATACAACCTCTTATAGATCAAGGAAGGAGAGGAATAGAAGACCACATTTCAGATAAAGTATGGTCATTTTGAATATAATGTCATGTCTTTTGGACTAACAAATACACCCCCTATCTTTCAACATTTAATGAATAATATCTTTTGATAGTACTTAGACAAGTTTGTAGTGATTTATCTTAATGACATCTTGATCTACTCAAAAAATCTGAAAGAACACAAGGAACATGTTAAACTGATATTACAAAAGTTATAAGATATAGGTTTGTATGCCAAATTAGAAAAATACATAATTCATCAACCTAAGATGGAATTTTTGGGATAGATCATATCTATTGAAGATTTGACGATAGATTGTAAGAAGGTAGAGGCAGTTATATAATGGGCCATTCCAAAGATTGTAAAAGACATACAATGTTTCTTTGGATTTGCTAACTTCTATTGGATCTTTATCAAAAATTATTCTCAAGTTGCCACATTCTTATTCAATTGATATGTAAAGACAAGTTAGAATGGGGGCCCCAAGTAGAGAAGGTATTCCAAGATTTCAAAACAATATTTACTATAACTCTAATATTGGTGCATCTAGACTTTAAAAAGGCATTCTACATGGGGACTAATGCTTTAGATTTTGTATTAGAGGTTGTACTTTCACAAATAGATATAGACAATAAATTCCATATTGTTACATTTTATTCTTAAAAATTCTTTACTGCCAAAATTAATTATGAAATCCACAATAAGAATCTTCTTGCTATTATGGATTCTTTTGAAAAATGGCATCATTTTTTTGAAAGAACAATATATCCTATGATTATAAATATAAATTACAAGAACTTGAAATATTTTATATCAACTTGGATTTTTAATCGCCACTAATCTCAATGGAATATGTCGCTATCTCAATTTAATTTTATTATTACTTATTGATTAGGAAAGTAATAAAGATTGTTTGATGCTCTATGAAAGAGATCATATTTTGTACCAAAGATAGAGGAGATAATGTTTGATCAATAATATACAACTTTGTTGAAATTGGAACAATTTCACCTTTACGCCACTATTACATTGGCATCTATTAATTCTAGTTTTTTCAATGAAGTGCATGCTGTAACCACTATTGATACTTTGGCCCTTGATATCAACCATCACTCAAAAGAAAATGGTGATAAATTCAAACTTAAGAAAGACCTTCTATATTTTGAAGAACATTTGTATATTCCAAAAAGACCAACATGACTAAGTATTCTTCAATCTTGCCATGATTTTCTAATTGCATGCCACTTTGAGTTTAACAAGACTTTAGAATTAATTTCTTGAGATTTTTGGTGGCTTCAAATACAGAAGGTAGTGAAGGACTTTGTATTCTCTTGTGACATCTATTCAAGGTCTAAAAATCCTTAACATTGTGTTTATGGATTCTTATAATCCTTGCATATTCCAAGATGGTCATGGTCTTCTATCTCGATGGATTTCATCACGAATCTACTACCATCCAATTCATTAGACAACATCTTTGTAGTAGTTGATTGACTTATAAAAATAATTCATTTCATTCTTTGCAAAAAGATTGCGTCTAGTAAAGAAACGGTAAGGCTCTTTCTTGACAATATATATATATATATATATATATATATATATATATATATTGCATTCATGGCCTACTAGATGATATCATATTTGATCAATGATCCTAGTTCATATCTAAATTTTAAAAATATCTTTTTGAAATATTGAAGGTGGATATTGAACTTTCTTTGGCTTTCCATCTTTAAATTGATAGCTAAATAAAACAAATTTATCAAATTTTAAAAAAATATTTATGATATAATATCAATTATTAATAAGATGATTGGATCTTATATCTATTATTAATAAAGTTTATATATAATAATATTGTTCATGCTTCAACTGAGCAAATACTTTTTTATTCCAATTATAGATATTACTTGAAGTTTAATCTATTGAATACGCCAAAAGTGTGATATATTCCACTTGGATCCGTATATATTTGTATATCTATTTTAAAAGTGAATCCAAGATCCCTCACTTCATACAAGATATTCTATTATAGAGTATTATTAGCCGAACAGCTGTTAACTGTGCTTGCTTTAGTTTTGTGATCATGAGTCTATTAGATGACCCAATGCTTCCTATAAACAACGAGGCTGTAGTTTCACTAGAGTTCCTTGATTTATTAAGCAATGTTCTAGATACCAAAAGAAGAAAAATCTCTACATATACAGACAACAAGTTCTAGGATATCAAGTCTAATATATTTAGTATATATGCTAAGAAACATTGTTCTGATATTATTTGTAGCTCTGATAGTTTTTCCTTAGCTATTATAGGTAATGTTTTGAATAGAATAGACAGTGTACTTGAAGCTCCTGCTATTTGTAAGGCTATCTTGATGACTGGTCCATTAAAAGGAGTTCCTTGTAATCGTAAGGCCAAGCATTCTAGTAACTATTGTGGTTACCATTTGAATTACAATGTTGTTGTATTGGTCGAGAATAAAAAGAATGATGAGGTTAATTATTGCAAGGATACAGTATTATATGATCTATTAAGAGATACTCCTTGTAGAAATAAGGCTAAGACTAATTCTATATATTGTAAGAGGCATTTGAATTATAAACCTCCTTATAAGTTTAAAGGTAATCATGTTATTATAAAAGGGGAGTCTACATCTGTAGAATCAGTAAGGGAGCTTGAAGATGTTGGAGGTATTGCTTCTCTTGATTCTTTAGTAACAACAATAATAGGTGATGATGTATTAAGGATAGAGGATGTGCAACTGATAAAGACAAAACCATATAGTTCCATGGACTTTATGAAGATAATAGGTGCTATGATTGAAGTGGAATAAAAAAAGAGGTTTGAAAAGGAGATGGAAAGACAACGCAAAGTATATGGCTAATGGTGCTGAAGCAATAAAAGAGTATGATGAGAGGATACTAAGAGAAAAGAAGGATACTGAGAGGATGAAGAATATTGTATGATTATCAGAAAAAAAGATAGAACCTAAAGTTCAAGAGATACTAAAAGTCTATAGGATTCCTATAGATATCTCTATAAAGTCTGTCCCTTTGAACTTATTTAAAGAGCATAAGAACTCTGCTGATATAATTAGGTATATTAAAAGAGAATGTACTAAATATATAATTATAGCTAATAATCATAAAGATCATAGCTTTATTGGGCGTTATGTTGTACCTCCTTGGTTAGCTGATAAACCTAGAGATCCAAAGAAGGTAGAGAATCCTGATGCAGGTGATAATGTTGTTTTGAAGTATCTTTTAAATAAGAAAGTTAATAATAATAGCTTCTTTAAAAGTGTAGATGCTTCTATAGGTAGTACTAAAGAATAAAACTTAGATAAAACAAAGAAAATCTTGAAGATAAGAGATTATATAGAAGTACCTCTCAAGAGAGTGAAACATTTTGAAAGACTCTTAGGAGTAAAAGTGGTGATATATGAAGATGAATTAAAAGATGGAAAGCCTATTGAACTATATAATTCTGACTTTGTACACAAAGATTATACAACCTATCTTATAAGGAAGGGATCATACTTTTTATATAAATATATAAAGTATAAATATAATAAATACTTAGAATAAATTATATTCTTTTATATTTTTTAATAAAAAAAATACTCTGATGATATATTTGCTTCTTATACTAAATGCCTCTATGTTATTAGTACCTCTAAAGCTCTTCTTTATTTGATTGCTTAATATATGCACTTGATGACCTTCCAACATCTTTTTTAATATGTCTATATAATAAATTGATGGTAGTGTATTCCATATACTAGAATATTTTCTATAGTTATTATCTTCAATTAGGTTTATAATATCATTATGAATATATTTATCAGAGTTGCACACTTTTTTGAATCTAAATTTTATGATCTTCTTTGCATTGTCTATTATATTGTAATTAATATAGATCTTCTTACCTACATAGATACTACTAAAGCTGTTAGGTAGCTCTGTTTTGACTTGTCCAAATTCATCTCCAAACAGCTTAAAATTTATTGCATTAAGGTCTCTAGTTCTTAAGAATAGGCTATCTGTATTCATACCAAACTTAAAATCAATCCTTGATATAAAATTATCATATATGTATTATCTAGCATAAGCATATATTAGAATAGTTATAATTGTAGGAGACTCGATCTTAAAGTTTTTTTTTTTTTTTATGTCTCTTTTTAGTAACCATAATCCTTCATTGACAGATATAACAAACACTTTTTTTGCCTATTAATAAATCTATCATATGATTCCATATCATTGCATAATACACTATTCTTCTTAAAAGGCAGTTGTCCTATCTTTCCACTTAAAGAATTCATTATAAGCTTAAGGTACTCCCTTAATGCAGAATTACACAGACTATTGTGTGAATCCTTATAAATATCCTGTTCCATCTTTTGCTTTATGATAGGTTCAAGATATCCTTTAAATATAGGACCAGATTCCATATTGTATACGCATCCCTTATGTATTCAAAATACTCTATTGTACCTTCTAAGAAGTTTTAAACTAACACTATCACTCCAACAAGTAAACTCTTTTTCATGATTCCAATCTAATATGCCATCTTTGTTTCTATATGGTATTATTTTATCCCTAGACTGACTAATTATTGTGACTTTATATACTCCTATCTTATCTTCACATATGTCATTGTATTCTATTATCTTTATATTATCACATTTTCATATGCATGTAGAGGTATCTAGTATCTTAATAATATAAGGATAATCTTTGTTTATCATTACATATGGGTATAAGGATACTACGTCTTCAGACTGAATATCATAGTCCCTCTCTTCTATAGTATTAAAGATTTGACATCTACCTCCTACTAAAGCCTGATGTATCTTCTCATCAAATGCAGGATCTTTAATAATAGGAAGCTTATATTTAATAGTCCTCCCATCAAGTATATGAATATTAGATAGAGAATAACTAAACGCAAATATAGACATCTGAAATAGAATTAAAGACTTATCTATCAAGAGATTATGATCTATAGATTCAAACGTCTTTCTAACCTTAAAATATAATTCTTTTAAAGATAATACATCCCTCATAGCATAATCCTTTATCATATCAACATTATCATCCATATAGAGTTCAAAGGTACCATTATATATACTATTTTGTACAACTATATGATTAAGGTATCTCTTGACAATATCACATTTAAAACCTATTATAGCACTCTTTAGAAAAGATAACATAAACTTATATAAATCTTTAGACTTCATGTTATTCTTAAACTGTAATACTCTTCCATGGCTATCTAATATAGTATCTCTAAGCTCTCTATTCTTAAATGTTAATATTCTCATGAGTATATAATCATCAAACAAATCATTATTATAATCTATTAATAGGATTTTTCTATCCCCTATATATCCGTGCATAGTCTCAAATATAGCTCCAGATATATCATCCTCTATGGTCGTTTTTCCTACAATATCTCCAATCTGCTTATTATCATATATGGTATTATATTAAAAGTATTAGGATGAACATATGTTTCCATATCAAAGAGCATGTAACCTTTATATTCTATATTAATCTTATCACCAAAATCTATACTATATCTTATATTAACATCATCTATTAACCATCATATACATAATAATGAGCATTATGAAGTACAAGATCTACCTTATGTTTTGATTCAAAAGAGCTACAATAAAGAGAGACATGCTTATCTTCCTGCACATTGTCAACATATACAACAACCTTTATATTAATAAATCTTTCAAATCTTCTTATAGATCTTATAGTTACATCAGAATTAGTTTTGAGCTTCATCTTACTTTTTATTAAGAGTATATCAAAAGGAATATCAAGCTTTATAATATAATACATACAATCAATAAAACAATCATATAGACCATAGTATTAAAATCTTAAAACATCTAATATAGGTAGTGCTAAAGATGTAGCCTCCTCTAGCAACCTTAAATTTATTATAAGCAATCTCAAACAAACAAGTCAACATGCTAAATTCTTCCATGTTATGGTTATACTTTCTAGCCCACTCTTCTTCATGACCATCATAATCTTCATACAAGTTAGTATACATTCTAGAATTGAGCATAAACAATACTATATTTAATCCTCTATGTATATTATCAAACAAAGAGAGTAACATATTCCTTGTTAAAGATATTCTCTTGAACATCTCATGCTCAGTTGTTATAGTAAAGACCAGATTCTTAAAGACACCCTTCCTCAAGTCAAGACAATAATGGACTTGGCTGAAAGATTTGCAAAGTAGCTATTGCAACACCAAACAACCTTGAAGCTTCAATTACAAACAATTCAAGATGCTTATAAGGCATTTGGAGATAAATTCAGAAATATTCTACTAGATTAGTTTTCTTTTAGATAGAAAATGGTGATAATCTCTAATTATCCAACTTATTGCATAGTTGCTTCATCTTTATGTTCCATCAAAAAAGCTATATCTTATCTCCAATATAAAAAGTAGGCAATTGATTCATGGCAAAGGTGGGACAAATTGGAATATCTTATTTATTAGCAAGGGTATGAATTTAATAAGCGCATATGAAAACTACCTAAAAAAGTATAAGAATTTCATCAATTCTATTCCCACAAATCCAAATGTATTTGATGATAATTTTTTAATAAAGATTGGATTCAAGGAATACTCATAAGAAGAGGAGAATTAAATTAAAGCCTTCATCAATATGTAATTGTCTATTCCAAGGTAAAATAAAGTGATAGAAGCAAGTTAATTACCATATCAAATCTTCAAGCATTGAAAGAAAAAGACTTAGAAGATTCATTTGTCATACAAGCTTTGAATGAATTATTACAATTTTCATAGCCTTCAATTAAAAAAAATAAAGATAATACATTTCAACATTAAATATGATCTTGGTTGGAGCTATTAGGAGCAAGATCCAACCATACAAGTCTTGATTCCAATGCTTGAGCTTTAGTGATATTGCTTGAGCTTAGAAAGGTGAATCTTTTTAGTCCTGAGATCTTGTTTGGAGGATGTTTTGAAGGTTGCAATAAAGATCAGATCTTTGGTTGGAATATTTCAATAATGAAGGTACTAGCTCAAGGCCATAGGTGATTTTTTTGAAGACTAATAGAATCCATTGTCCAAGAATAGAGAACAAAATACATAGCTCAATTATTATAGCGTTGTCATATTAGAGAGAATTTGCTTCAAGAAAGCACTGGGCTTTTGACTTCCATTAATTACTCAACCAAGATCCAAGTATAATAAAACCTCCAAATTTATATAAAAGAGATCTTCATAGGGCTATTACATCCAATACATAAGTATTATTTCTTCAAACCATTCAAAACTTAACAAATGCTCTAAAACCCTCATTCCTCCGTAAGAAGGGAATTTTTTCCAAATTTCATTAATTCATAACTTTTAATTTGACAATTCAAATCTATTCAAAATTTACTCAAAGTATTGATGTAGTCTTTAAAACTACCACCACAAATTTTAACTGTCAATTCTTTACCAATCTTTAGATATTGCCAAAAACCTAGTAGTAGCTTCAAACCCTTGTTTACAAATACCTATGTGCTAAATTCTTCATATCTCACAATTTAAAGGTCCAAATACTATGAAAATTTGATATATAGCTTATTAGCATAATAATACACTTATTTGAAAAGTTTTAGATAAAAATTCATCTAAAAACTCAAGATATAACAAACCACATCACTATCAATAAAACGGCCTACTTACTACCTTGGAATTTGATCTATTATCTTTGATTCCTAATATTTTCTTCTTAAAAACTCCAAATGTAGTCATTCTTCTATTTTAAGTGTAGAGCTTGCAATTACCTCTCTACTCACACCTCTTAATCTCCAAAAGCTTTCATAAAACTCCTCGAATTCTCAAAATAGTGATAGTATGTATTATTTGTATATCTTAAATTCAAGCGCCTATTTCTCCCTTATAAAAACTCCAAATCTCTCAATTTTTATACCAAAATTGTAGCCTAAAAAATAAGCTTTCCAATCCTAGTCTTTGATTTTTAAATGGCCTCCTTAAAGTTGCCAAAACCCTTGTTCTTGTTGCAGGTAGCCTCCTCAAAGCCTATTGGGCTTGACTATTGACCAATAGAAGTGAAGAACTTCATCCCTTGTCTTCATTCATCCTCACTTTATCTTCATCCATCCAAATAGGCCTCTTAGTAGTTTAATTCTTCTTCTTTGGACCCCAATTGCCTTTCAAGGCTTTATACTAAATATTTAGGTCCTTTATAATTTAAACACTATAATCAAATTAAGTAAACATCTAAAATAAAGTTTCTTATACCAACTCTCTTTAATTTATTTTTCTAACCATTATAACCTTATATTAGAAATTATGAATATATTATATATTTTAACTAGTTTTTACATATTACAAGGAATCATAGTATGACATCCATCCCCTCCAAACCTGCACATCCTCCGGTATGTATCACATATTATCTCTATTCATCTTCTTGACAGTGGTCTAAATCACTTATAGGTTCTTCTACTGCATGTCCCTCATCCAAGTATTGACGTGAAATTTCTTCAAGGTTTTCTATTTTGAATCTTCTATCTCTTCTCTTGAAAGCCTTAACTCTCTTTCTGGATATTGGGATTCTAATGATAGCTCCATCTAGCTCACATAAAGAATATGTGGCATTACCATGGACCGTGACTACCACATATAGACCAAACCATTTTTTTACAAATTTCTTTTTAATACTATGTTGATGTTCTAAACTGCTTTCATAAACTAGAACCCAATCTCCAACTTTTATAGGCCTAGGCCTTAATCTATAAGTCTTATCAAACCTTCTTTTGTTTTTTAACCTTGCTTCTTTTAACCTTTCAGATGTAATTTGTAGATCCTAAGGTAACTTTCCTAACTGCTCAATTTAGAGCTCTAATAGTTTTTTTTCTATCAATGTCATCTTTTCAAGATAGAAACATCCATGTAGGATATATTTCTTCAGCTGGCATTATAGGCTTTTGTTCTAACATCAATTCTATAGACATATAATCAATGACAATATTGTGAGTAGTCGTATCAGCTCATAAAGCAAATGGAAGCAATTTAGGACATTGAATTGGCTTACCTTTATATGTCTTGACCAATGCATAAATGATAGGAAGGTGGCCCCTCTCACTCTTTCTATTGGCTTCAGGATTATAAGTAGTCAACTTTAGCTGAACTCCATACTTGCTAAAGAATTTTTTTACTTCAACAGCATCCAATTCTCTTCTATCATCTTTCATCCTTCCAATACTTTCATATATGCTAAAAATGTCTTCGAATATAAACTTGCATATTGCTTCTATAGTCTTGGTTTTCAATGCTCACTCTTCAATATAATTTGATAGTTCTTCTTTTGCCAAAATCAAATATTTCATGCTCCAAAGTCCTGATGGCTTAGCTATCAAATCAATCACCCATTGAAAATGTATAGCAGGTAGATAAGTAAGATGTAGCCTGTTTCTATGTCTGATTTTAGATTATAGCTCACATTTTGTACATGAACTCACAAAACCTTCAACATCCTTGTATAAGCCCTTCTACCAATATCTCTCCTTGATCTTAGTATAAGTGGCCCAAACTCATCTATGACCTATTTAGAGTATATCATGAAATTCTTTCAAAACCTTATTCTTCATCTCAAGGTCTTCTACCACCCTCAATAGAATTTTTTCACTCCTTTTAAGCCTCTTCCATAAAAATCCATCTTTATGCAAATATGTATAAGATTGTTGCATGATATCCTTAAAAGTCTTATCCGTCCAGCCTTCTTGCTTCTTCATTGTGCTCAAATAAATTCCAATATCCCCCAGCTTGCCTTTATATAAATCTTCATGGAAGATTTAAATCTCATCTCCAAAATCCACTCTATTAGTAGCAAATGAATATCCGTAGTTCCTCTCTTCTTGATGTTCACCTTCTTCATGTGCCATCATCTTCTCTTCAAAGGTATATCTAGCTCTAGATAATATGTCTGCCATCGAGTTCTTTTTACCAATAATGTATATCAAAACAAAATTGAATATTTTTAAATAGGCTATCCATCTCAACATAGTAATATCTGGACTAGTGCAGTTGATTACCATCCCAAGTAAAGACAAACAATATATCTCTAAAACCACTTTAGTTCCAATCAAATAATTTCTCTCAGTCTTTAGAGCAATGAGTGCTCTCCAAAGTTATCTTTTAACTTGTGGATAAGCCCTTTGCCTTTTTATAAGAATCATAGCTCCAAATCTTATAGCAAACCTTCTTTCTTTTTCAAATCTTTTTCATAGCTATTTTTTATTCATCCTTCTAGATAAACTTCTTACCCTTCTTCAATAACTTATACAGTGGCTCTAAGATATGAGTAAAGGGAGGCACTCAAATGTGATAGAATACACATGCATTCATAAATCTTCTAACTCCTGTAACACTTCTACATGCCTTCATTCTAGATATAGCATCAATCTTTTTTAGATTTGATTTTCTACTATACCTACCATATATGTATCCCACCACCAAAATTTCACTAATTCCAAAGCTTGATTTCTCCATTGATAATGTCAAATTAATTGACTCAAGCTTCTCTAATATCCGAGCTACATCTTCAATGTGCTACTTGACAAACTGCTTGCAACCTTTAGCATCTAAAGTTTTATCCTTATCTTCGTCTTTACAATCTTTCATAGGTATATCATCTAAAAATGGGATGGTCTTCTTAGGTACAAATTCGTTTAATATTTGATTCATAGCATTTTGTACATAAGCCATTGAGTTGGTTGCACCTTGAGGCAAGGTACGCATCTTCATTAAATCCAAAAGAATCTTCATGGTGGTCAAATCTCTACTTTCTTCAACCAACTGAAATTGATCATATCCAAAATATAAATCTCCAATAGAATAGATGGCATGACCAGCAAATTGTTCAGCTATTTCATCTACTACAAGACCTAACCCCATATTTCGAATAGTCACCATGTTTACTTGTTACATATCTTGAATGAATCTCAATGCCCTTCAATTTTTAGATATAGTGAACCATCTGTTTGAATAGGGAATAATTAAAGGTTTAAGGATATCCATCTTTACTTTTTTTTTTTAACAATTCTATCAACTTAGGAAGCAAAGCTCTAGGTACAAATATAATCTTTAAATCCCATGGAACATGTGGTATAGTGAAAATTACCATAGATGCTACAACATTAAGATTCCCACACTCAATTTCAATAGAAGTTAAGGCAAATGCCTTACCATGTCTAATAAGCATTTTTTGAAACATCATTCTTTCTAGTATTGTCAAGAAATCATCCCCTCCAATCTTAAGCTTAGACAATGACTCTTAAATAAATCGATGCCCAATTTTGTGCTTTTCATTCAATCCTAATTTTTTGACTGCTTGCTTGATGTGTTCTATAGTATCAGGTGGTAATTGAGTGGCTACTAGTTTCACCTTCCTAGCCACAATCTTATACTTGATTTGCATGATAGCCTCGGATTTCAATCCACAGCTCATAGCAGATTCAACACATGTTATTATCTTTTTCAATTCCTCATAAACCTCCCTTGATTGTAACTTCACAATAATATCTTCATCTATCTTTGTGGCTAAATTCTCTATAACTTATATCAATCTATCTTCTAAACTAGCTTCTTTTAGTATTTTAACTATGGCTTCATCATTTGAAATTAATCTCACTCTTTTAAAAAAAAAAATTATTTCTTTATTCTTCTTCTATTTACAGGATTCAAATGTTCAATCCTTTGAAAGCTCTTAAATCCATCATCACTCAAATCCAAAATATCAAAATTCAAATTATTTACATAAGGATTTATAGATAATCTATTTACACATATGTGCCGCCATTCTACAAAGATGCCCTTTAAAAATCGAAGAATTTGATTCTTGGCTCTAGAGGTATCTATACCTTTCATGAATAGGCTTCATAATAAGGAACTGTACAGCCTTTTTTCCATCACAACTACAAATCCTGGCATAACTTGAATCATCATCCAAGATTCTAGTTTCTATCCCAGCAGCTGTAATATAAGGTTGATCAAATATTACTAGATATATAGCACAATTTTGTACAAAGAAGTTTTGCTCCACCTCCACATCTCCAATCTTGGCCTTCACAATTGGACAAGCTCCATTTAAATTGCCCTACTTAATGTTTGCAACTCTAATCACCCAACCATGGTTGATATCAATTGACTACTTGTTCTTTTCATACACCCGCTGTCATATTGTAATTGCTTACAGTATGTAAAATCCACTCAAAATGCATAATATGTTTATAAATTTAGATATATATTAGAATAGTTAGTAAAGTAAATCAAAGGGGGTTGATATAAGAAAATTTATTTTAGATTTTTACTTAGTTTGATTATGGCTTTTAAATTATATAGAACCTAAATATTTAGTATAAAGCCTTGAAAGGCAATTGGGATCCAAAGAAGAAGAAATAAACTACTAAGAGGCCTATTTAGAAGGATGAAGACAAAGTGAGGATGAATAAAGACAAGGAATGAAGTTCTTCATTCCTATTGATCAATGGTCATGTCCAATAGGCTTTGAGGAGGCTATTCACAACAAGAACAAAGGTTTTGGCAATTTCAAAGAAGCCATTTGAAAATCAAAGACTAGAATTAGAAAGCTTATTTTTTAGGCTACAATTTTGGTATAAAAATTGAGAGATTTGGATTTTTTATGAAGAAAAAGTAGGAACTTAAAATTAAGGTGTGCAAATTATATCTACTGTCACACTTTTGAGGATTGGAGAAGTTGTATAGCTTTATAATAAAGAATTTTATAAAAATTTGAGGATTTGATTATTTTAGATCTTGGTTGAGTATTTAGCTGCAGCTAGAAGTCAAGCGCTTTCTTGAGGCAAATTCTCTCTACCATGACACCGCGTGGACATGATCATGATTTCTAATCCATCATCAACCAAGGCTAAAATTGAATCTTTAGAATCTTCCAACCTCACTTGTGTTTCTGTAGTAGCCCTAGTCTAATACAAAATTGAATAGCTATCATTTTCCATCTTATCACTATCTCTTTTTGAAAAACAAATAACTTGTGCTTCCTATGTAATCTTCTTTTTTTTGACCAGATTCTACTCATATACACTTTGTTTGATATCCTTCCATATCCTTGGTATGAATGATATAAGCCATGCCCTCCATCCTTCTCCTTATCTTTGTCATTCTTCCACCACTTTTTTGATAATGGTGCATCATCAAGATGGACAGAAGAAAATATCTTCTCTGATTTCTGTCCTTGAAAAGCTTCCTTGTTCTTTGGAGACCTTCTTTTGCTTAGAAGTTCAGCAACATCTTCTTCATGAGCAACTCTGCCTCTCTTCTCCTCAACCATAGCATCATTCAAGTCATTATTCTGTTGGTTTCCATTTAAAATTGCTTTGATACTAATAACATCAAATGGATCATTCAAATCAGTCATCTTCTTGATGATTTCCGCTGCCTTGATCATGGCTTCTATAGTTGGTGGAAAAACAATCTTAACTGTACTTTATTCAACTATAATAGAATATGATTTTACTTCTTTTTTATACATGGTACCACCTTTGCTTGTCTGCTCTTCTATCAACTTTTTTATACCTCCTTTTCTTAAGTTGGTCCTCAAAGGCTCATCAAAACCTGCTAGTTTTATTCTTTCTTCTTTGAAATGCATAATTTTCATTAAGATGACACTTGATATCAAAGGCCAAAGCAAAATTAGTAGTTGCAGCATGCATCTCATTAAGAAAAGTAGAATCAATACGTGTTGATATAATAATGGCGCAAAGGTGAAATTGCTCCGGCTTTAACAAAGTTGAATATTGTTGATGAAATATTGTTTCTTTTGTCCTAGGTATAAGATATGATTTTTTTGATAAAACATCAGATAATCCTTATTGCTTTTTAGGTCGATAAGCAATAATAAAATTAAATTAAGATAATAATATATTTTATCAAGCTTAATGATGATTAAGAATTTAAGCTGACATTAAATATTCCAAATTCTTGTGATCTATGTATATAGTCACAAGATACATTGCTCTTTCAAGAAAATGATGCTATTTTTGAAAAGAATCCATAATAGAAAGAAGCTCCTTATCATGAATTTTATAATTAATTTTGGTAATAAAAAACTTTTAAGAATAAAATGCAATAGGATTATCTATATTCATTTGTGAAAGTATAACTTCTAGTGCAAAATTCCAAGCATCAATTTCCATATAGAATGCCTTTGTAAAATTTGGATATACTAAGATTAGAGTAATGGTGAATATTATCTTCAGATCTTAAAATATCTTATCTACTTAAGGCCTCTATTCCAACTTAATTTTGTATGTCAATTAAATAAGAGAGGTGGAAACTTGAGAGTAATTTTTGATGAAGATCCAATAGAAATTAGCAAATCTAAAAAAAATATTATATGCTTTTTATAATCTTTGAAATAGCCTATTGCATAACCACCTCTACTTTCTTGGAATCCATCACCAAACTCTTAGTAGATACAATATATTCCAAAAATTCTATCTTTAATTGATAAAATACATATTTTTCTAACTTGGCATACAAACCTATATCTTGTACCTTTTGTAATATCAATTTTATATGCTCCTCATATTCTTCTAGATTTTTTAAATAAATAAAGATATTATTAAGATAAATCACCATAAAGTTTTGTAGATGCTCTCAAAAGATATTACTTATTAAATGCTGAAAGATAGTGGATGCATTTGTTAATCCAAAAGGCATGATATTATATTCAAAATGTCTATATCTTGTCCAAAATATGGTCTTCTATTTGTCTCCTTCCTTAATCTGTACCAAGTTATATATTCTACAAAGATCTATTTTAATATAGATCTTGGTTTAGTCAAATTATTCCAAAAGTCTTAAGATTAATAGTAGTGAATATTAATTTTTTACCATTATCTTATTTAATCCCTAATAATCAATGCATATATGTAAGGAACCATCATTTTTCTTTACAAAGAATATAAGTGTACTTGCTAGAGACTTTGAATGTATGATAAAGTTTTTTGCAAGGTTTTTATCTATATAATCTTTTGATGCCAAAAGTTCATTTTGCGAAAGATTATAAATTGAACCAAAAAATGGTTGCATTCTTTTTTAAAGATCTATGGCATAATTATATGGTCAATGTTCCAATAATATATTAGCATTCTTCTTTGAAAAACATCTTTGAATTTGCTATACTACTTTGAAATAATTATCAATGAAGTTATATCTTCTTCAGTTGAAATTGCATAAATAATAAATAGTATATCTTCTTTAGTTGATCTTATAAAGGCCCTTGTTCCAATAAATAAAGGCTTGCCAATTCATAATTTTTTATAAAGTTTTCTTGTAGATATTTGTATAAAAGATGTCATTTTTTACAATCTCCAATCTATAGATGGATTATAATTTTTCAACTAAGAAGGTCCAAGGATAATAAAATTTGAAAGAGTTCTAATAATATTGATTACAATCTGACTACTATGGTCTTAAAATGCTACTTCTATAAGTGATGTTTTATGGATGACACTATTAGAAAAAAATAATTGTTAATCTATTATTTCTATATGAACAAGTTTGGATTTTTGTACTAGAAATTTTTTATAAAGCTTAGCAAATGCCTCATTTAAAAAATAAGTGGATGCCCTTGAATCCAACAAGGCAATTGCATGAAGCTTCTAAGGGCCAAAACACAAAGGAATTATAGAACAATAAGCAAACTAAATAGAAAGAGAAGAACCTGAATAATTTTGTGATGTTGAATTGTTCAGCTGCATGGTCTCTATTGTGGCTGAACATCTTCATTTTCTTCAACGATTGTACTTTTAATTTTTATGATGCATTAATTTTATTTCTTTGGATAATTGCCAACCTTTTGGCCTTTCTTGTTACAGTACAAATATAGATCTTCTTCTATCCAAAACTTTTTTTTTGTGGACTAAGGTTTAAAACATATCGCATCAAACTACATATCTTTTATTTTTGAATGCAAATTTAGATTACTTGTCAATGTAGAAGGAATGTATCAAATTATATGTTATCTTACTAAAGTCCATAAACGTTGATCTTGATAACATTGGAATAGCAGATTATTATATTTTATAGCTTGATTGATGATTTCATTAAGCAATTGGAGATTTGGAAGTGATAATAACAAATCTTTCACATTGTCTTTTAATCTCCAATAGAATTGATTCATTAAGGCTTCTTCATCCCAATTGATGTTGCATGCTAATTGCCTATAATCAAATGCATAGATTGATGTAGAGCATACTCTTTGTTGCAATATTTGGGTCTTAATTGTTGTCCAATGAGCCTTATCATGTTTTCTAAATGCTTCTATGAAAGATTTAAAGTTGCTTAAAATTGGTGATTTCTTCTCAGAAAAGAGAACAAACCATGATAATACTTACTTTGTAAGCAAAGTGCCAATCAATCTAATCTATGATTCTTTTGTCAAATAAATACCAGGTAGTAGAATTGTTATCAATCAAATTTGATTGACAAATCCTCAAAACTTCAAACGTGTATCATCATATTTCTCTAGAAGATTAATTTGAAGCTCTTTACATTATTGAATAGATGGATGTCTTTGGTGCAGTATAGGTAGTAGTGTAGTATAGGTAGTAGTAGCAATATAGATAGTAGAATTTGTTTAGAATTTAGAATTTGATTAAGATTTGAATAGGATTTGTTTAGAATTTAGGATTTGACTAGGATTTCATTAGAATTTGTTTAGAATTTAGAATCTAACTAGGATTTGAATAGGATTTGTTTAGAATTTAGGATTTGATTAAAACTTCATTAAGATTTGTTTAAAATTTAAAATTTGATTAAGATTCAAATATGATTTAATTTGGATTTCATTAGAATTTGATTAAGATTTGATTATGATTTGATTAAAATTTGATTATAATATTTATTTTTAATATTTAAAAAAAATTCTATTTTAATATTTTTTTGTATTTTTATTAATATTTCTTTAGAATTTTTTAAATTATTTCTTTATAATTTTTTTAAAAGTTTTTTTTAAGATTTTTTTATATTTCTTTTATAATTTTTTGAAAATTTAATTGAACTTCTTTAATGTTTGATTATACTTGTTAATCTTTAATTATAATTTATATATAAATCTATTAAATTTATAAATCTATTAGAACTTAATATTATAATTTTTTTTATATCTTCTACAATCAAGTATCCCGTGCATTCTTATGGAAGATTTCATGTATTACAACATATTTGGTGAATCCAATGTAAAAAGTTTGAATTGGAAAGTAATTGAATTTTTGGTTTATTTGAATTATGGAGAAAGAAGGCAAAAGAGTTGAAAGAAGAGTTATGGATGGTGCATCAATTAGAGCTTCTAGTGGAATTACAAGTACAACTATAATTAGAGGTAGGAAAATAGGACAAGATATATATTTTGATCCTAACTTTGCAAGCATGTTTGAATAATTTATTTTATTTATACAACAACAACAAATTAAAGATTTTAAAGAAAGTATAGCAAACAAAGCATTACAAGCAGCTGAGGACAAGATTGATCAATTTAAAGGGAAGTATATTACAAAGTATTTATAATATTATGTGAAAGAAATAGAATTGAAGCATGTTTTTGAAAAGTAGATGGTTCAATTATTTGAATTGGCTATTATGCTAGAGATAAAAAATCATGTGAAGTCCATGTTGGAATATTCTAGAGTTTCATGGAAGAAATTTTTTCAAGCATTGAAGGATGAATTTTTTTAATAAGATAGCAATTAAATTACAAAAAGATCAATTTTTGAATAGAGTAAAAGATCTAAAAAGGGTCTTCAAGCAACAAAATTATTAAGAGAGTTTGAAAGAGAATATTCTCATTTATCAAAGAAAAAGAGGCAATTATATCCAATAGACTTCAAGGAGGCTTCTTTAGGCTTTATTAGGAATTAGAGTTTATTTTTTAAAAGGATTTGAATATCAAAGGCTAGGATCAGCAAGTTTGGATTTTTTGCTATAGTTTTGGTATAAAATTTATATGATTTAGACTTTTTATAAAGGAGATATAGGTGCTCAAAGTTATGATATCAAAATTGTACCTATTGTCACTCATTTGACTATAACTCACGCATACAGAAAGGAATAAAAAATCAATGATTAGATTTAAAAAGAATACTTTTTTTCTATACTTTTTGTATATACCTTAATGAAATTTAAGCTAAAATGAAGGAGATATTAGGAGTTGAAGTTAGTACTTGTAAACTATGGACAGTAAGTAATCCTACTTAATTAGTGGTTATGGTTTGAGCTATATCTTAGGTAATTTGATAAGTTTTTGGCTCAAAATTTTTAAGAGTGAATATGTTTATATTATTAAACTATGTAAAAAAAATTTGTGGTGTTAGGATTTTGGATTTGTAAAATATAAAGAAAATAATGCTTGGATGTCTTTGCACTAGGATTTTAAGCACTTGCTAGGATTTTTAAGATATCAGACGATTGGAAGCAAATCTAGAATTGATTTTTTTTATGATAAAGCTTAAGAATATTATCTATATTTTAGAAGAAATTATATAGAAATTTAATAATTGGATCAAGAGTTATTAAATTCTTAAGTTTAAAAAAAAAAAATCCTTATATGTAAATGAGCTATTGAAGGTTTTTGTTGCAATTTGAGCCTTTTGTACAAACCTACTTAAATACAAGAGGTTTCACCAATATAATTTTTTTTTGTAATATCATTGTATTATTTGTCTTTTTTATTAAAGATAAATCATGTATTAGAGTCTTGCTAATAAATTATAAATAAATTCTCTATAGCTACATATCCAATATATTTTTAAATTGAAGATCATGCCACATGATATTGTACTTAGTTTATTTTACAAGCTACTAATATAAGTGACATATGGCTAATTTGTTGGCCAAGCTTTTAATCTACCAATCACCTTTAGACATGTATAAAGATGAAATCTCATCTATGAAGCTTTTAAGAAGCTTTTCTATAATGTATTATTAAATTAATCTATTTTTATCTACTTCTACCTATCTATATTATTTAAATAATTATTAGAATAGATCTTATGTTTGTGACAGATTAGTTACAAAAAAAAAAAAAAAAAAAAAAAAAAAAAAGATAGAATAGGTATTCAAAGACTATTAGAAGCATTTAAAATAAAATTATTCATTTACTATCTTACATTTATGATTCAACCTTCAATATCTACATCAAAGAAAGAAGAAATGAGCATAGATGAAATCTTATGTAAAATGAGAGATTAACAAATAAAATTTTCAAATCTTAAAGAAAAGAGTCAATTATCAAAAATATCAACAAAACAAAAATTAAGAACAATTGAAGATATAGTGTATATGTGCATGTGGTGTCACGGACATAAGATTTATTCCAATAATTATCTAATTAATATAGACCAATAGAAGTAAGTAAAACAAGTTGATTTGATAATATTTGATAGAAAAGCTTCTTAGAAGTTTTATAGATGTGGAATCATCTTTAAACATGTCTATAGGTGATTGATAGGTTAAAAACTTGGTCAACAAGCTAGCCACATGACGCACATGTTGGTAGCCTGTAGAATAAGCTAACCATGTGTTATACATGTTGATAGCTTATGGAATAAGCCAAGTACGTGGCACACATGTGGGAAACTTGTTGTACAAGTTTGACATGTGCCTTACAAATTAGACACGTGTAGGAGGTCCTATAGAATATCGCCATGTAGTTCTTAGATAGATAGTATAAATAGAGAGAAGAGTGAAGCCTTCTTCATTCTTGCCAACTCCTTTTTTGCTTCTAATTTAGTTTCAAGAGTCTATAGTTTTCTTGTTTTGTGACAATAGCCATTCTAGTTTTTTTTAATATACATACTTTCTTACTTCTATTTTGTTATACTTCTTAATAGAAGTTTCATATGTTTATTTATTTTCATCAAATTCTTATCCTTGACAAATTGACAAGAATACACATATAATACCAATGCTTTGTCTTTTCTTGATTAAGAATGGACTATTTCTTTTTCTTAATAAGACATAAGCATATTTGAAGTTATGGAGTATCCACTTTTAAACTAATATTGTTTTTAGAATTATTATTTTTTAAGTGTGTTATTCTGCATTTCTTGAAGTAAGAATAAACACCTTCCTTCTTATTATATTATCATGGCAGAGCTTGCAAAATTGAAGTGTGCAATGGCATAAATACAAGAGCAAATGAAAGAGCTATTGCTTGCAATGCACCAACTCAGTTTACGACCACAAGGAGTAACAAGATTAGCATGAAGTGAAGATATAGAGATGATTAGAGTTGCGTTAATATCTACACCAAACCATACTATTTCACCTATGATGGAGCATTATTCAAACATTAGAGAATCAAAAATTAGTTTGCTTGAGAAGTTTGATGGCACAAGATCTAAGTTTCAAAGATTCGTTAATCAAGTACAATTGGTGATTAAACTTCAACCTTAAAATTATCATATGCAAGGATCTCAAGTTAAGTTCATTGGAATGTTATTTTTGGATTCTGCTTTATTATGGTTTCATCTTTTCTTGAACAACGTGATTTAATATTAGATAATTTGGAGGTATTTTTAGTAAAATTTTAATCTATGTATAGAAAATATGATGCAATCTATGTTGCAACCAACAAGATTTGCATCCTACGATAAAACAATCGATCAATGTTATTATATGCTTCACAATTTTGACAACTAGTGATTGATATCAAGTGGAATGATGCTGCACTCATCAACCAATTTTTCTACGGATTACAATATGAGATAAAAAAATTAAAGCTCAATTTATTCGATCCTCAAACATTGAGTCAAGCAATTGATTTTGCTGTGAAGTGTGACAATCAACTTTTTGAATTTTGATTCGAGAGTCGTACAAGAGAGCCTCAATGTTATTATTCAATAGCAACATTAACGTCTTCATAAAACGTACATTCGAAAGTAGAAGATATACAAATTGATGCAATACATTTTAAATCTCTTACTGAACAAGAAAAGATTTGGCATTGTTAAGGAGAATTATGTTTATATTGTGGAGAACCTAAGCACACTGCTCAATATTGTCCAAAGAAATGACACAACTACAAAATGAGGAGTACGGCTGTCAAAGAAGATAACATGTCAGAAAACAAATTTGTCCAACTACAATAGGGACCGTGCAGTTGGAACCTTCTGCAATTCCTAGTGAAGGTCTTATTCTCTCCTAAGAACCCTCTCTTTGTTTTATAATAGATATATATTTAGGACCAAAAAATTATAGAGCCTCTGTCTTATTAGATTCAAGAGCCTCAGTATGCTTTCTAGATGAACAATTTGTTAAGAATCATAAAACACCTTTAATACAGAAGATTAAATCCGTACATGTAGAAGTCATAAATGGTTGTCTATTGTCTTTTGGAGATGTCACTTATAAAACTTATCCTATAAATGTAATAATAGATGGTTATAATAGCTATGTAACCTTTAACATAATTAAATCTCCATCTAATCTAATTATTTTAGATTTATCATGGCTAAAAAAATATAATCCTCAAATAGATTGGAATTCTCGTAGACTTGACTTTTCTCAAAATATTATTAAACATCTTGCCGACCAAGTAAAAAGCTGTAAGTTTAATATAATAAAACCTGTACTTATAGATGCAAAAGCTTTTATACACGTAGCAAAAAAATGATCAACGTTTGCTATTTATGCCACACCCATTTTTTATGGTGGAAAGACTTTAAGTGGCATTCCAAGCCAATATCTAGATTATTAAGACGTTTTTGAAAAAAAAAATATAAATATTCTTTAAGAGCATGATCCATATGATTATTCAATTGACCTCAAAGAGAGAGCTCAGCCTCCATTTGGACCAATGTACAACTTATTACAAAATGAGTTGACTAAATTCAAAGAATACATTGATAAAAACCTAGCCAAGAATTTTATACATCATTCAAAATCTCCAACAGGAGCTCCTATCTTGTTTGTAAAGAAAAAAGTTGGATCATTATGGATGTGCATAGATTATTAAGGGCTCAACAAGATTACCATCAAGAATAAACACCCTCTAATTATGATATCTAGACTTCTGGATCAATTGAATCAAACTAAGATCTATATAAAAATAGATCTATGAAGAACATACAACCTAGTCTATATCAAAGAAAGAGATGAATGGAAGACTACTTTTCAAACAAGGTATGGATATTTTGAATATAATATTATGCCTTTTGGACTCACAAAATACACCAGTTATATTTCAACATGTCATAAATGATATTTTTTGTGAATTTTTAAATGATTTTGTTGTCTGTTACTTAGACGACATTTTAATCTACTCTAACAATGTAAAAGAACATGAATTATATATTTGTTGTATATTATAAAAACTTAAAGATATCAAATTATATGCCAAGATGAAAAAATATATATTTTATACTATACAAGTTGATTTCTTAAAATACATCATTTCAAATGATGGTCTTATAATGGAACCTAAGAAAGTCCAAACAATCATGGATTGGAAGATTTCAAGAATAATAAGGGATGTGCAATGCTTTTTGGGATTTGCCAATTACTACCAAATCTTTATCAAGAACTTTTCTCAAGTTGCAGCTCCACTTATATGTCTAATTTGTAAGGACAAACTCAAGTAGAATAAGGAAGTAGAAGCATTGTTTCAAGCATTGAAAATAGCTTTTACTTCTCTACCAATCTTGTATCGCATTGACTTCTCTAACATATTGTCAAGGACAATAACTGGGTGAAGTCAAATAAACAAGTGAGACCTCTCTCAAAGAAATAAATATAAAGAAGTATATATATTAAAAAGAAACTGGAATGGCTAATGCCAAAAAGACAAGAAAACTAGAGACCCTTGAACTAGACTAGAAACAAGAAAGGAGTTGACAAGAGTGAAGAAGGCTTCACTCTTGTCTCAATTTATACTATCTACCTAGGAGCTAGGTGGCGACGTTCTATAGGACCTCCAACACGTGTCCAATTTACAAGACACGTGTCCAAGTTGCAAGACACGTTGTCGTCTTGTGACACGATTATATGGTGAAATTATGACTAAAAATGATTTTTCAATTAATACTCTATTATCTTAGTTCAACAAAAATTCAACATATTTTAATAAGGTTTTTATGAGAGTCTCTTAGTTTATTTTCTTCACTTAATAGCTAGTAGATAAGAATTAGTTAGCAATTTTACCTTCTAGGTTATAGTAATTCTTTTATTGTCTTAGAAAGGCCATAAAATAGTAAAAATATAGTAAAAAGGATAAATCACTAGCATGATTGACATTAGGATTAAGTTGAGGGTAGGGTCGGACTATAAAATCCCTAGGATAGGTTAGATGGATACCCAAGGGTTGGCCGTTTGTAGGACAGGGTCAAAATCAGACCTTTGGCTACTAAAACGGCTGCCTAGGGCAAATCAAGAGTCTTTTGGCAGATCGAAAGATAAGATTAGAAAGAAGACTTAAGAGGTTTTGCATAGGATTTAATTGGAAGTGATTTGGATTAGAAATGACTTTGTAAGAGCTTTGCAAAGTCAGGGTTTATTTTGGCTACTTCAGATTTTGTGAAATAAAATAGGGTTGATAATTTAGCCAATTCTAGAAGCTTTGTAACAGATCTACGGCTAGAAATATGTGGATTTTTGGGTATTGTTGTTGTTAATGTGTGCTGTGAATTTGAACTCAATCTAACAGTTTCATTGTATGTAATTGAGGTTTAAGTAGGTCAAGGTCTCGGGAATTAAGCTTTGAAGGTCAGTTGAGGTTTTTGAGATCTTGACCAATTTGCTAGTTGGATTGGAGTAGAATTTGTGTGTGTGGGTAGTAGACTTGTTTTCCTATGCACATATAAAATTTGAAAGCAATTGAACGGTGTGAAAGGGAGATTTAGGTACTGGAATATTAGCATTAAGATTGGAGAAGGAGGCCGGCCGTCACCCATGCAAATTTATGGGTTTTTCTTCTTTTTGTGAAGTTAGATCTTCTTCAAACTTAATGTGCTTGTTTTCAACTTAGATAGTAAGGTGTGTGAAAAATTTCAATCAAGATCAATGATTTATTTGGTAGTTATTGAGATTCTAAAACTACCTTAGGATTTTCTTAGGGTTTGGTTAAGATTCGACTAGGGTTTAATTAGGGTTTGTTTGAGGGTTTGACCAGGGTTGACTAGGATTTAGTTAGGGTTTATTTCAGGGTTTAATTAAGATTTGATTAAAGATTATTTAGAAATTGATTAGAGAGGTTAGGACTAGTTTTGTTGCATATTTATTTTTTATCTTCCACAGCCAGGTGCCCGGAGCATTCTCAAGTCGGACTTCACGACATACGACAACGTGTCGAACTTGCAGGGCAAGTTTCCTATATGTTCGCCACGTATTTAGCTTGGTCTTCAAGCTACCAACATGTGCGACATGTGGCTAACTTATTGACCAAGTTTCTAATCCAAAAGTCTACTATGGACACTTATAAAGTCAAAGCAGCGTCTATGAAGTTACTAGGAAGTTTCTCTAAAGATATTATGGAATTAATCTACTTTTATCTTCTTTTATCTAGTTCTATCTGATCATATAGGTAACTATGTATATGTCCATGACATTACCCCCGCTTTAAAGGACAAGTTCCATCAGGAGCGCGACACATGTCTAAAAGTCTAAGATGCGTCATTTTCGCACATACTCGATCTTTGTTCTCTTCGGCTAATTGGGGTCCTCTCACCACGATAGTGTCCCCCATTCCAGGCGAGAAGACCACCCTGTTATTTGATCATTGTTGTGACCTTCATAACTTCCTTTAAATGTCACATCTGGAACACCGTCAGGAGTTGTTCCTATTTCCAATAAAATCACCAAACATTGAGAATCTCTTCCAAGGTCGTGATACCAAACACGTTGTATCTCGCCATCTACTCGAGGAAGAACATGTCGTTCTTGAAGATCTTCATCTCGATTGCGTCGTCTTGAGGGTTGTGACAGTCGTAATATCTTGTCCGGTAGGTCAACAAATGAAGGCTCTTGAGTCAAATCCACTGGCTGTTGATTCTCCATCTCTTTAGCGTTACAAAATACAAAGAAGCTACAAACAAGGATAGAAAGTTGAATGTTATCTTGCCTACATCTTGTTTCTTTTATAGGAAAAGTCTTCATCTTGGTTTCGATGGATGTTGTTGATGAAAGGTCTCCACCTTCCTCGCTGCATTCGCCAGATTTTTTGCTGGTTCCCATGTGCGCTCACTAATATCGTATCCGTGCCAGTGAACAAGATATTCCAACCTATTTTGGCGCCGCCTTGAATCTAAGACTTCTTCCACTTCAAATTCGTCATTATTGTTCACTTCTATAGGAGGAGGTGGCACTTGTCTTCTTCTTGGTATGTTCACTGTCTTATATGGTTCAAGAAGAGACACGTGGAATACAGGGTGGATCTTCATAGACTCTGGTAGGCGTAATCGATATACAACTGGATTAATTTGTTCAGAAATACGAAAAGGTCCAAGCTTACGATAGTCCAACTTGTCACAAGGTCGCATAGTCTTGATATTGCGACGGCAGCCATACCTTTCGCCACGGAGCCAGGTGTTTCGAGCTTCCTTTAATCGCTACTTATCATATATATGTGGTCGATAAAACGACGGCTAAGTCTTCGTCATAGATCGGGTCAACTTTTCGAATAGTCAGTATCAAGTCGTGGATGGTAACATAATTGGCAAAGAAAGGTGTTTGTTGTGTAGAAGAATATACCGTATTATTATAAGCAAACTCTGCCAATGGTAAAAGAGTTGTCCAATCAACTTGTTGGTAGTTGATGGTACATCTCAAATACTGTTCCAAGACTTGATTTACGCGCTCCGTTTGTCCATCAGTTTGAGGATGGAAAGCTGAAGATAGCTTTATATCCACCTTTAGAATCTTGAAAAGTATTCTCCAAAATCTCGATACAAACTGAGTTCCCCTATCCGATATAATATCCTTAGGTAATCCATGATAGCGGTAGATATTGTCAAGGAAAAGCTTAGCTGTTTCTTTGCCTGTGATAGATTTTTTACATGGTATAAAATGTGCCATCTTAGTGAAACGATCTACTATCACGAATATAGAGTCATAAGAACCTGAGTTTGGAAGATCCGTGATAAAATCCATAGACACAGAAGACCATGGTTGTTTTGGAATGGATAATAACTGAAGGAGTCCATAGGGTCGGTGGCGAGGAGTTTTTAATCTTGAACAAACATCACATGTTTTTACAAAATCTTTGACTCTCTTCCACATTTGAGGCCACCAAAAATCTCTAGATATCAACTCTAGAGTCTTATTGTATCCAAAATATCCTGCTGCTGGGAAGTCATGACGAGCTTGAAGAACACGTAATCGTGCTTCACCTTCTGGAACATATAAGCGCCCTTCGAAATAGAGTAGATTTTTCTTGAACTCAAACTTTGAAATATCATGAGACTTAGAAGAATTATTCTTAATTTCATGAATAAGGAGGATCTGAGGACATACTTAACTGGACTTTCTTGAGAAAAGTTGAATCAACAGTTAATGTTGATTTTGTTGCCCGAAGATAAAATTGCTCCGGCTTCAAGAGAGTTGTTCTTTGTTGATGAAAAGCCGCATCTCCTTCTTTTGGTGCAAGATAAGAACGTCTAAAAAGTGCATCGGACAGACCTTCTTGTTTTCCTGGCCGATATGTAATAATGAATTCGAATCTTGATAGAGACATGCTCCAACGAGCCTGACGACGATTCAACACGCGTGCTGACATGAAATACTCGAGGTTCTTGTGATCCGTATACACGGTGACTGGACTAGAAGCGCCTTCTAGATAATGACGCCATTCTTGAAAAGAATCCACAATTGCGAGAAGTTCTTTATCGTGGATTTCGTAGTTGATCTCTGCTGCCAAAAATTTTCTGGAATAGAAAGCTACTGGATGGAGTTTGTCATTTGTTCCCATTTGTGACAATACTGCGCCCAAAGCAAAGTCAGATGCGTCTGTTTCCATAAAGAATGCCTTGGAAAAATCAACGCGATACAAGATTGGTGCAGAAATTAAAGCTATCTTCAAAGCTTCAAATGATGCTTCTGCTTCTGCTTCTTTACTCCACTTGAGCTTGTCCTTACAAGTCAAACGTGTAAGTGGGGCTGCAACTTGAGAGAAGTTCTTGATGAAGATTCGATAATAATTGGCAAATCCTAAAAAACATTGTACATCCCTTACTGTTTTTTGAATCTTCCAATCCATGATTGTTTGGACTTTCTTAGGATCCATCATGAGGCCATCATTCGAGATGATATATCCTAAGAAGTCAACTTGAGTAGTGTGAAATACACACTTTTCCATCTTGGCATACAATCCTGTTTCTCTGAGTTTTTATAAGACATGACGATCATGTGTTTCGTGCTCTTCTACGTTCTTAGAGTAGATTAAAATGTCGTCTAGGTAGCAGACAACAAAATCATCTAAGAATTCATGAAAAACATTGTTCATGAGATGTTGGAAAGCAGCTGGTGCATTTGTGAGTCCAAAAGGCATAACATTATATTCGAAATGTCCATACCTTGTTCAAAATGTAGTTTTCCATTCATCTCCTTCTTTAATACGAACCAAGTTGTATGCTCTTCGTAGATCTATTTTTGTATAGATCTTAGCTTGATTTAGTTGATCAAGAAGTCCAAAGATTAAAGGTAGTGGATACCTGTTCTTGATAGTGATCTTGTTAAGTCCCCGATAATCCACACACATTCGTAATGATCCATCTTTTTTCTTTACAAATAGAATTGGAGCTCCTGCAGGAGATTTGGAATGGCGTATGAAGTTCTTGGCCAGATTCTCTTCAATATACTCCTTGAGTTCAGCCAACTCATTTTGTGATAAATTATAGATTGGTCCAAAAGGAGGCTGAGATCCCTCTTTGAGTTCAATCGAACAATCATATGGGCGATGCTCCGGAAAAATATCAGCATTCTTCTTCTCAAAAGCATCTTGATAGTCTCGGTATTGGCTTGGAATGCCACTTGAAACCTTTCCACTATCGGAATGGGTGTTGCGTAAATAGCAAAAGTTGGTCCTTCTTTTGCTGCGTGTATAAAAGCTTTTGCACCTATTAGTACAGGTTTTACTATACCAGGCTTGTAGCTTTTTACTGGATCGGTAGGATGTTTAATAATATCCTGGGAAAAGTCAAGTCTACGAGAATTCCAATTTATTTGAGGATTATATTTTTCTAGCCATGACAAACCTAGAATAACTGGATTAGACGGAGATTTAATTATGTTAAAGGTTACATAGCTATTATGACCATCTATTGTTATTTTTATAGGACAGATTTCATGAGTGACATCTCCTGAGGACAATGGGCGACCATCTATGACTTCTACATGTACGGATTTAGGTTTTTGTACTAAAGGTATTTTACGATTCTTAACAAATTGTTCATCTAGAAAACATGCTGAGGCTCCTAAATCTAATAAGACAGAGGTCCTGTAATTTTTTGGTCCTAAATATACATCTATCATAAAACAAGGAGAGAATTCTGAGGAGAGAATAGGACCTTTACTGGGAATTGTACAGGGTTCCAGCTGCACGGTCCCTATTGTAGCTGGACAAATTTGTTTTCCGACATGTTGTCTTCTTTGACAGCCGTACTCTTCATTTTGTAGTTGCGACATTTCTTTGGACAATGTTGAGCAGTGTGCTTAGGTTTTCCACAATATAAACATAATCCTTCTTGACGACGACGAATCTTTTCTTGTTCAGTAAGAGGTTTAAAACGTACCGCATCAATTTGCATGTCTTCTACTTCCGAATGTATGTTTTGTGAGGATGTTGATGTTGCTATTGAATAATAACATTGAGGCTCCCTTGTATGACTCTCGGATCGAAACTCAAAAAGTCGATTGTCACACTTCACAGCAAAATCAATTGCTTGACTCAATGTCTGAGGATCGGATAAATTGAGCATTAATTTTTTTATCTCATATTGTAATCCGTAGAGAAATTGACTGATTAGTGCAGCATCGTCCCACTTGATGTCGGTCGCTAGTTGTCAAAATTGTGAAGCGTATAATGACACTGATCGATTGCCTTGTTGTAGGATGCAAATCTTGTTGGTTGCAACACGAATTGCATCATGTTCTCCATACATCGATCAAAATTCCGCAAAAAATGCCTCCAAATTATCCAATATTGGATCACATCATTCAAAAAAAGATGAAAACCACGATAAGGCAGGACCCGAAAGTAACGTTCCAATAAACCTAACTTGAGATCCTTGCGTAGGATAACTCTGAGGTTGAAGTTCGATCACCAGTTGTACCTGATTGATGAATCCTCGAAACTTAGATCTTGTGCCATCAAACTTCTCAGGCAAACTGATTTTTGGTTCTCTAACGTTTGAACGGTGCTCCATCATCGGTGAGGTAGCATGGTTTGGTGTAGATATTGACGTAGCTCCAACCATCTCTACATCTTCACTTCCTGCTAATCTTGATGCTCCTTGTGGTGGTAAATTGAGTTGATGCATTGCAAGCATTAGTTCTCTCATTTGCTCTTGCATTTGTGCCATTGCACTCTTCATTTCCGCAAGCTCTGCCATGATAATATAATAGAAAGGAAGATGTCTACTCTTACTTCAAGAAATACGGAACACACACTCAAAAGAAAAAAAATTCTAGAAACAATATCAATTTAGAAGTGGGTACTCCACAACTTCTAATATGCTTATGTCTTATCAAGAGAAAGGGGTAATCCACTCTTAATCAAGAAAAGACAAAGCTCTGATATTGTATGTGTACTCTTGTCAATCTGTCAAGGACAATAACTGAGTGAAGTCAAATAAACAAGTGAGACCTCTCTCAAAGAAATAAATATAAAGAAGTATATATATTAAAAAGAAACTGGAATGGCTAATGCCAAAAGTCAAGAAAACTAGAGACCCTTGAACTAGACTGGAAACAAGAAAGGAGTTGACAAGAGTGAAGAAGGCTTCACTCTTGTCTCTATTTATACTATCTACCTAAGAGCTAAGTGGCGACGTTCTATAGGACCTCCAACACGTGTCCAATTTACAAGACACGTGTCCAAGTTGCAAGACACGTGTCGAACTTGCAGGGCAAGTTTCCTATATGTTCGCCACGTATTTAGCTTGGTCTTCAAGCTACTAACATGTGCGACATGTGGCTAACTTATTGACCAAGTTTCTAATCCAAAAGTCTACTATGGACACTTATAAAGTCAAAGCAGCGTCTATAAAGTTTCTAAGAAGTTTCTCTAAAGATATTATGGAATTAACCTACTTTTATCTTCTTTTATCTAGTTCTATCTGATCATATAGGTAACTATGTATATGTCCGTGACAAGTATTTTTTATGGAAACAAATGCATCAGACTTTGCTTTGGATGCAATATTGTCATAAATGGAAGCAGATGACAACATCCACCTAATAGCTTTCTATTTTAGAAAATTTTCAATAGCACAGATCAATTACAAAATCCATAATAAAGAACTTCTTGTAATTATGGAGTCTTTTTAAGAATGGCGCCACTATTTAGAAGGCACTTCTAGTCCAGTCACTATGTATACAGATCAGAAGAATCTTGAGTACATCATGTCAGTACGCATATTAAATCATCGTCAAATTCATTGGAACATGTCTTTGTCAAGATTCGAGTTCATCATCACTTATCAACCAAAAAAACAATAATGTCTGTTTGATGTTCTTTCTAGATGATCTTATCTTGTACTAAAAGTAGAAGATGCAGCTTTTGATCAACAAAGAACGATCCTTTTGAAATTAGAGTAATTTCATATTCGAGCAATAAAATCAACATTGACTGTTGATTTAACATTTTTCAAGCAAATTCAATTAAGTATGCCCTCAGATCCTCTTCTTCATGATATTAAGAATAATTCTTCTAAATCTCATAATATTTCAAAGTTTGAATTCAGATATAACTTACTCTATTTTCAAGGACGTTTATATGTCCCAAAAGGTGAAGCACGACTATGTGCTCCTAAAGCTCGTCACAACTTCCCTGCAACTGGATATTTTGGATACAATAAGCCCTTAGAGCTAATTTCAAGAGATTTTTTATGGCCTCAAATATAGAAGGCTATTAAAGAGTTTGTGCAGTCATGTAATATTTGTTCAAGATTGAAAATTCCTTGTCATTAACCATACAGACTTTTTCAACCATTACCTATATCAAAACAACCGTGGTCTTCTATTTCTATGGATTTCATTAAGGATCTTCTAAATTCAAATTCATATAATTCTATATTCATGATCATAGATTGTTTCACCAAGATGGCATATTTTGTACTATGTACAAAATCTATTACAAGTGAAGAAACAACTAAACTCTTTCTTGACAATATCTATTGCTATCATGGATTACCAAGGCATATTATATCAAATAGAGGGATCCAATTTATATCAAGATTTTGGAGAACGCTTTTTAAGATTTTAAAAGTGGATATAAAGCTATCTTCAACTTTACATCTTCAAATTGATGGACAAACGCAGCATATAAACCAAGTCTTCGAGTAATATTTGAGGTGTACCATCAACTACCAATAAGATGACTGGATAACTTTCTTACCATTGGCAAAGTTTGCTTATAATATAACAATACATTCTTCTTTGCAACAAACATCTTTTTTTGTCAATTATGGTTAATATCCACGACTTGATACTTTTGATTTTTCAAAAGTTGATAATCCAACAGCAGAAGATTTGGCAAATCATTTGTCAAAGCTACATGCAATAATGAAGGTGCAATTAAAAGAAGCTCAAGAACAAAAAATAAAAAAAATATAGATGCGTATCACAAGGAACAACCATAATTCAATGTGGAGGATAACATATGGTTAATTTGTCGTAATATCAAGACTACTTGTCATTGTGATAAGTTGGACTATCGTAGGCTTGGACTTTTTTTTATTTCTGAATAAATCAATCTATTTGCATATCGATTACACCTATCAGAGTTCATAACGATCCATAGTATATTCTACATGTCTCTTCTTAAACCATATAAGATAGTGAATATACCAAGAAGAAGACAAGTGCCACCTCCTCCTATAGATGTGGACAATAATGAAGAATTTGAAATGGAAAAAATCTTACATTTGAGGCACCGCCAAAATAGATTAGAATATCTTGTCCATTGGGGTGGATATAATATTAGTGAATGCACATGGGAACCAACAAAGAATCTTACAAATGCAATAAGAAAAGTAGAGGCTTTTTATCAACGACATCCATCAAAACCAAGATTAGGACCTTTCCTATAAAAAAAATACAATCTACGCAAGATAACATTCTATTTTCTATCCTTGTTTATAGCTTCTTTGTATTTGTGACATTAAGGAGATGGAAAATTAATAACTAGCAGATTCAACTCAAGAACCTTTGTTTGCTGATTTACCGAACAAGACATTACGACTATCACAACCTTCAAGATGATGGAATAGAGATGAGGATCCTCAAGAACGACATGTCCTTCCTCAAATTGATGGCAAAATACAATGTATTTGATATCACAACCTTAGAAGAAACTCTCGATGTTTGGTGATACTTTTAGAGGTAGGAACTACTCTTGATGGTATTCCTAATGTTTTTCTTGAAGGCAGTTACGAAGGCCTCAACAATGATCAAATAATAAGGTAATCCTCTCACGTTAGTATGGGACATTATCAATGGCTGAAAGGACCTATCAACTACCTTCAAAGAGAACAAAGATTAGAGTATGTGGCAAGAACAATTTGATGTATTCTGGACTTCCTCAACATGTAATCACCGCTCCTCATGGAACTTGTCCCTAGAAGGGGGGATAATGTCATGGACATAAGATTTACTCCAATAATTATCTAATTAATATAGACCAATAGAAGTAAGTAAAACAAATTGATTTGATAATATTTGATAGAAAAGCTTCCTAGAAGCTTCATAGATGCAGAATCACTTTTATATATGTCTATAGGTGATTGGTAGGTTAGAAACTTGATCAACAAGCTAGCCACATGGCGCACATGTTGGTAGCTTGTGGAACAAGCTAGCCATGTATTGCACATGTTGGTAACTTGCGGAATAAGCCAAGTATGTGACGCACATGTGGAAAACTTGTCGTGCAAGTTTGATACGTGTCTTGTAAATTAGACATATATAGGAGGTCCTATAGAATATCGCTACATAGCTCTCAGATAGATAATATAAATAGAGATAAGAGTGAAGCCTTCATCACTCTTATCAACTCCTTTCTTATTTCTAATCCAGTTTCAAGAGTCTATAATTTTCTTGTCTTGTGGCAATAGTCATTCTAGTTTCTTTTAATATACATATTTCCTTACTTCTATTTTATTATACTTCTTAATAAAAGTTTTATATGTTTATTTAATTTCATTGAGTTCTTGTCCGTGACATGTGGTGCATGTGGTGCAATAGCATGGATTATTTGAGAAGGGAGTGTAAAGATTTTAAAGAAGAACTTTGCGAGTTATTTTTTTCAAAGATAGTATGATATACCTAAAAGAAAGTGAAAAAAAAATTGAAGATGAATTTTGATAAAAGAGAAATGAAGGTGTTTATGAAAGATGCTTTTAAAATACATACAATATGAAGTAGTGAAGCATTAATACATTAGATGGATACAAATCAAGGAAAATATTTAAGCATAAATCTTAAACATCCAAGAGAATCTAATTTTTTATAGATTAATATAATGAATTATGTTAAAAAATAAAAATTTATTACAAATGATTTAAAATATATTGATAATGACATTCTATAAATTATTACACAAAATAATTTAGTAGATAGATTATTGGTACATGCTCATATTATAAGGAGTCAACATAAAGTATTAATGGAAGAAAAATAAAAAAGAGATGAAAATAATGAAGGGCCATCAACAACAATTATAAGAAGAAAAAAAAAACAATACAATAAAAAAACCATGTGCATGAAATAATATAATTCTTCTTATATGCAAATCCTATTTCTTCAAATGCTTCTGAAATAAATTCATTTTCAATCAATTTTCCATTTTCTTTCAAATTTTTCTCCATATTTTTAATATAATATTTGTCTACTTTTTTCATCTTGTCAATAGTCTTAAAAGATAATATATAATCTTGTTTCAATTCAATAAATCTAATTGATAATATCCTTTTTTTAAAATCAATAGAGAGCATTTCTTTCTCTAACCCATTACAATCCCACTTTACAATGGTGTGCAATAAAAACCCTCAAGGTCTTCAAAATTCTCATTTGATAATAGCTTTTCTTTCAACTTATCACAATTTTTTTTATAATTGATACAAACAGTTAAAAATTGAATTGCTTTCATCCCATCTTAGCTTCTTATTCTTGTATAGGTTGAACTATTATCTATAACCTTTGTTTTTATTTGTGTGATATTGATATATGGTTGTTCTAATATAATAGGATATGTAAATATATCTTATATAAAGAAATATTATTTATGAATAATATTTCATATTATCACCTTGATATTTGGACAAGCTCCATATAAATCTTCTTTTGAATTATTTGTTGAATTATATTTCTACAAAAGAGAAGGAAATTATTAAAAAAAAATGAAAGACTCTTATTTATAAGTTATAATCAGATATTGAGGCTGCTATGGAATTCAACCATCTAGTCATTATTTTTAAAATCATTAAACAAGGGCTACTACAAAAATTTTAATAAAATTAAGAGAGTTAGAAGAATCAATTATAATATTACTTGATCATGGTTTTGAAATCAATTTGATATCAAAAGAACTATATAAAAAAAAATAAAAAAATAAAAAAAATTGACTATTGATACAGAACATGGATGGATGATAAGATCAACAAATAATTCAAAAGAAGATTTATATGGAGCTTGTCCAAATATCAAGGTGATAATATGAGATATTATTCATAAATAATATTTCTTTATATAAGATATATTTACATATCCTATTATATTAGAACAACCATATATCAATATCACACAAATAAAAACAAAGGTTATAGATAATAGTTCAACCTATGCAAGAATAAGAAGCTAAGATGGGATGAAAGCAATTCAATTTTTAACTGTTTGTATCAATTATAAAAAAAATTGTGATAAGTTGAAAGAAAAGCTATTATCAAATGAGAATTTTGAAGACCTTGAGGGTTTTTATTGCACACCATTGTAAAGTGGGATTGTAATGGGTTAGAGAAAGAAATGCTCTCTATTGATTTTAAAAAAAGGATATTATCAATTAGATTTATTGAATTGAAACAAGATTATATATTATCTTTTAAGACTATTGACAAGATGAAAAAAGTAGACAAATATTATATTAAAAATATGGAGAAAAATTTGAAAGAAAATGGAAAATTGATTGAAAATGAATTTATTTCAGAAGCATTTGAAGAAATAGGATTTGCATATAAGAAGAAGTATATTATTTGCTGCAATATGGATTACAAGACGAAAATAGAATTATTTATGTGTGTTCTAAAAATTTTTATGATGAGATTCAAAGATTTATAGAAAATTTAAGTCGCCAAGAGATACGTATTGAAACTAAGTATAAATCAGTGGCAAAAAAGATTAAATGAGTGGCTTTGCTACTGCCATCAAATTGTGAAGAAAAGATGAAGGAAGCATCTACATAACCAAATATAATGGATCTTAAGAAGATAGGGCATGAATTTACGGATACTATAATAGATGGATTAAAAATTGGATATAATAGATTCTTAATAAAATGTGGAAAAAAAAATTTGAAAAATATACTTTTACAATATAAAAAAGCTTTTGCATTTGAAGCATATGAAATTAGATGTGTTGATCCAAATGTTGTAGCACCTATGGTTATTTTTACTATTCCTCATAAATCATAGAATTTACAACCAATTCTAGTAGTAAGAGCATATTTATTCAAATTAATAAATTTATTCAATAAAAAGATTAAAAAAGAGATTTTAAAACCATCTATAGCATCTTATTTTGATTGATGGTTTACAATATCAAAGAAAAATAGAACAATGAGAATTATACAAAATATGCAACTTGTAAATAAAGTGACTATTAGAAATATGGATTCAAGTCCAACTGTGGATGAATTTGTAAAAGTATTTGCTAGAAGAGCAATCTATGCAATGGATGATCTTTACTTAAGATATGATCAATTTCAATTGGCATTACAAAGTAAAGACTTAACTATTATGAAGATTCTATTGGATTTAATAAGAATGTATACTTTGCCTCAAGAGGCTATTAATTCAATAGCTCATATGATGAATGAAATGAATAAAGTGTTAAGAGAATTTATACCAAAAAAGACTATATCATTCTTAGATGATGTTTTAATTAAAAAATATATATAAAAAAAAAAAAAAAAAAAAAAAAAGACATTGGATCAAAAATGTTGTAGAAGATTTATTGTAAATCATATCATGGATTGTGAAAAGATTTTATTATAGTTGGAAGAGGTACATTTAATCTTGTCAAGTATTAATTCTATATTTATAATATATGAAATACTTATTATTAGATATAAGTGTGAATTATATGGACATAAGCTAAGTATTGAAAAAATTGATATTATTAAAAAAGATGAAAGAATGTGCAAACACAACATAAGTTAGAAGGTTTTTAAGAACATGTATTTTTTAGCATATATAGATACTTCATTTTGCACATGTGGTAGATCCATTGCATAAGTTACTAAGAAAGAATAAAAAATTTCAATAGAAAAAAAAATTTTAAAAAAACTATGGAAAAATTGAAAAAATTTCTTTTTTCACTTCCAACTTTGAAGAAAGTGAATCATGAATGTAGAAGATTAGTGATATTAACAGTTCATATAAATCCAATTGGAATAAGTTAGGCAATTGGGCAAGATGATGAATAAGGGAATAGATATATAATAAGATTTGAAATAAAGGTTTTGAATATTAAACAAAAGGTATATGCAAAAATTAAAAGAGAATTATGGGATGCAGTAGTAGCTATAATAAATATAAAAAAAGAATACTTAATTGGTGTATCAATAGTTATAGAAAAAAATTATCTATCTTTATTGGATATGATTACAAGTTGTTCAACTCTTGATATTGCTATGTTAAAGTGGATAGCATATATCAAATCTATAAATCTAGAGTTTAAGCATATTGCAAAGAAAGATAATTCAATTGCAAATATGTTATCAAGGACAAGATATTATAATGAAGAAGATATGATTGATTTGAAAGATGATGTGGATGCAAAATTTTATACTAATGCATTATCAAAAAAAAAAGGTATATATTTGAAGACACTATTAGAATTATTATTAAAAAATTATATGAAGGTGATAGAAAAATGTTAAAAAGCATCTAAATACATTAAAGTGGCAAGAAGGTTGGACAAATCAAAAATTTATAAAAATTTTAAAAAAACCTATAGATATTTTTTACATGATAGATATTTATAGAAGCATCCAAAAAAAAGAAGAGAAGTGCCACAATGGATGATATGTGGTTTAAAAGCTCAACAAAAGATTATCAAAGAATTCTATAAAAATTTATAGATAGGATATAAAAGAATATAGATAACTTTTACTGAATTAAAAGAGAAATGTTGGTAGAAAGGTATGTATAAAGATGTGGCTGATTTTATAGGATAATGTTAGATTTGTCAATTTTATTCTAATATTTGACATCAAGATGAATTACATCCAACTTATCTTCTAGTACTACATTATAAGTGGATAGTAGATTTAGTAATAATGCCTATAGAACTTTGATACTTGCATATGAAGATTTATCAAATATGGTTGAAAGACAAGCATTAAGAATAAAAAAGTATTAAAAATATATATTGATTTTTTTAAAAGATATTATTTATTACTATGGTTGTATTAAAAAAATCACTACAAATAGAGGTGAATTGGGTGCAATAGAAGCAAAAAAATTCTTTGGTAGAATATGAATTAAATTTTCTTTAACAATAGCATATAATCTAAAAGATAATAGAAAGAATAAGCATGGACATTCATCTATTGTTAAGGTATTAGTAAAGGCATGCAATAGCAAAGTATATCAATAGCCAAGACTACTACCATTAGCATTATGGGTAGATTGTACAACTCATAGTATAGTGGCTAATTATATGCCTTCAAAGTTAATATATGGAAAAAAGCTATTCATACCAATAGAAGAAATAGTGCCTATATAGAGAGTATTGCCTTCGAAGGATGATCTTAATATAAAGGAGCTTTTAACATTATGGATTCAACAATTAGAAAAAAGACCTGAGGATACTAAAGTAGCAATAGGAAGGTTGAAAGAAGTAAGGAAATGTTAGGGACATAAGAATACATAACAAGAATCTTGAATTAGGATAAGATTTCTAGAAGAAAGACAGCAAGAATTTGAATTAAATAAATGAATATACAAATAATACCAAGAAAGGTGAGTTAGAACTCTAAGAGATGCGTTGTCGAAATTGAAGAATTCTTCAACCTCGATCCCTATATATACTCCTATCCAGGATGCTTCTTGAATAGCTATCGTCAAACTAAGAAGCTTCTCAAGCAGCTTCTACTAACTGGGAAGCTTCTTGAGCTCCTTCTATTAAGTAGAAAATTTCAAAAAATAGAATGCAATAGGATGGAATTTATTATCTATATCCATTTGTAAAAGTACAGCCCCTAGTATAAAATCTAAAGCATCAATCTCTAGGTAGAATGCCTTTGTAAAGTTTGGATGCAAACTTGATCCCAATATTGAGACTGTAGTAAACGCCATCTTGAGATCTTGGAATGCCTTCTCTACTTAAGGCCTCCATTGTAACTTGTCTTTACATATCCATCATGTAAAAAGGATGGCAACTTGAGAGTAATTTTTTATGAAGATTCGATAGAAGTTAGCAAATCTAAGAAAACATTATACGTCTCTCATAATCTTTAAAATGGCCCATTATATAATTGCCTCTACCTTCTTGAGATCTATTGTCAAAGCTTTAGTAGATATAATGTATCCCAAAAATTCCATCTGAAATTGATGAAATACACATTTTTCTAGTTTGGCATACAAATCTATATCTTATAGCTTTTATAATACCAACTTAACATGCTCCTTATGTTCTTCTATATTTTTCAAATACATTAAGATATCATCAAGATAAATCACTACAAGCTTATCCAAATATTCTCAAAATATATTATTCATTAAATACTGAAAGATAGCGGGTGTATTTGTTATTCCAAAGGACATAACATTATATTCAAAATATCCATATCTTATCCAAAATGTGGTCTTCTATTCATCTCTTTCTTTTATTCATATTAAGTTGTATGCTCCACAAAAATCTATCTTAATATAGATCTTAGCTTGGCCAAGTTGTTCCAAAAGTCTTAAGGTTAATGGTAGTGGGTAACAATTCTTTACTATTATCTTATTCAATTCCTAGTAATCAATGCACAAACACAAGGAACCATCTTTCTTTTTCACAAAAAGTATAGGTGCACCTACTGGAGACTTTGAATGCCTAATGAAGTTCTTTGCAAGATTTTCATCAATATAATCTTTTAATATTAAAAACTCATTTTAAGAAAGATTATAGATTGGACCAAAAGGTGGTTGTGTTCTTTTCTAAAGATCTATAGCACAATCATATGGTTGGTGCTCCGGCAATATATCAACATTCTTCTTCTAAAAAATATCTTCAAATTTGTTATATTGCTTTGGAATATTTACCAATGAAGTCATATCTTTTTTAATTAGGGTCACATAAATAATAAATGATGTACCTTCTTTGGCCAATTTTATGAAAGCCTTTACTCTAATAAATAAAGATTTATTATTTTGAGGCCTTTTACGTATTTTTATTGTAGGAATCTCCATCAAAAATATTACTCTTCATGACCTTTAATCTATAGATGGATTATGCTTTTCCAATCAAGATAATCTGAGAATAAAAGGATTTGAAGGAGTCCTGATAACGTTGAACACAATTTGGCTTTTATGATCTTTGAATGACACTTCTATAGGCATGGTTTCATAGGTGATACTACCAAAGGATAAAGATTGTCTGTTTATTATTTCTATATGAATAGGTTTAGGTTTTTGTATTAGAGGAATTTTGTGAAGCTTAATAAATATTTCATCTACAAAATAAGTGGATATCCCTGAATCTAACAAAGCAGTCGTCTGAAGCTTTTAAAGGCCAAAATACAAAGGAATTGTAAAACAACAAGCAGGTTGAGCAAAAAGAAAGGAACTTGAATAGTTTTGTAATATTAGATTGTTCAGCCACACGGTCCCTATTCTAGCTGAATATTGTTGTTTCCTAAATAATTACACTCCTGATTTTGCTAATATATCGATTTTGTTTCTTTGGGCAACTATCAACTTTGTGGCCTTCCTCCCTACAATATAAGCATAGACTTTATTCTATCCGATACTTCTTTTCTTGTAGACTAAAAGATTTAAATTGTATTGTATCAAGTTCCATATCTTCTACTTCTTACTGTGAATTTGAAATGCTTCTTAATGTAGCAAGAAAATGTCAGATTGCGTATTGTCTTGTTGAAGCCCATGAATGTTGATCTTGTTGATATTGAAATAATCAGTTATCATATTTTACAGCTTGACTAATGGCTTCATTAAGCAATTATAGATCTAAGAGTGATAATAATAGATCCTTCACATTATCTTTTAATCTCCAATAAAATTGGCTCATTAGGGCTTCTTTATTCCAATTGATGTCGCATATTAATTACCTAAAATGGGATGCATAGACTGATATAAAGCATGCCCTTTGACGTAATGCCTGGATCTTAATTGTTGTCTAATGAGTCTTGTCATGTTCTCCAAATGCTTCTATGAAAACTTCAAAGTTGCTGAAAATTAGCGATCTTTTTTCAAATAAGAGAACAAACCATGATAGTGCTTGCCTCATAAGCAAGGTGCCAATCGATCCAACTTGTGATTCTTTTATTGGATAAGTATTCAATTGTAGAAGTGTTATCAATCAAATTTAATTGACAAATCCTTGGAACTTTGAACAGATACCATCATATTTCTCCAAAAGACTAACTCGAGGCTCTTTACGTTGTTGAATAAGCGGATTTTCCTGGAATAGCATAGATAGTACTACATCCTCAAGTATAGAAGTTGAAGGTGGATGCAGTCTAGATTGTGGTATTCTAGATGTTGCATCATTATGAAGTTTTGTAACTTTTCCTTCAATCTCTATAGTCCTAGTAGACAAAGTAATAAAAGCACTTATAATAGCATCTAACTTGGACTTGGAAGATTTGGTCATACTACTGTCTTGACTTTGAGCCATTTCAAGAGAAAAAAAAAAAAAAATCTATAAGAAAATAATATTAATTTAGAGGAGGATAATCCTCAACCTCTAAAATACTTTAAGATCTTCAAAGAGAAGGATGATCCACTCTCTCACAAGAAGAACAAAGCTTTAATATTGATGAAGAAAATATTAGTTGAAGTGATTAGATGTCAATCTATGATAATAGCTAGATAATCAACATGGTACTTTACAAAGGTTTTCTAAATATTATTATATTGTAATTTGGCTATATGATAAAAAATATAAATAAAAATAATATTATAATTCATACTTTATTATTTTGATTCAATAATAATTCTAAATATTTAATAAGATTTTTATAAAAGCTTTTTAGATTATTTTCTTGTCTTAATAGATAATAGATTAAAGATTGGTTAATAATTTTACCTTCTAGGCTATAAAAACTCTTTTAGTGCCTTAAAAAGGCCATAAAATGATAAAAATAAAACAACATAAATAAATAATTAATATGGTCAATTCTAAGATAAAGTTGAGGATAGAATCATAGTACAAAATCTCTAGAATAGGTTGGATTGATACCCAAGGAATGACCATTTATGGATTAGAATTGAAATCAGACCTCCAACTACTAAAACGGCCGCTTAAGATAAAATATGGGAGATTTTGGAGATCAGCAAGTTGGATCAAAGGGTTAGCTTCAAACTTCTTTTATAGGCATAAGGCTTGTTTTTATAGGTTTTTTGATGACTTTACAATCATTGTTCAAAATTACAATTTATATTGGTGATTTTGAATTTATACAATATAATTAGGATTAGCATTCTTAGTTAGTTCGTGCAATTAGTGCAATATCTATAACTCAAAATTTGTCAATATTTGGTTGATTGGATGTGTTAAGTGTGTATAAAATTTTATATTAATTTAATAATGAAATTGAGAGATATTCAATCATTAGTACAAGGAGGTATCAAAAATTGGCAATTTTGAATTATTTAGGATTTTTGAGATATCTATAAGTTGGAACATGGTGAAATTTGATATTGTATTAGAAGTCTTAAAGGCCAAGCTACACAAAAATTTTGAATGGGAGTTAACTATTAGAGAAGGAGAAATTGCTATTCAAAGTTCATCATCAACTTTCAAGGTGGCAATCAAAGGACAACAATGCAATTTTACAATGTTTTCTTACAATCTATAAGTTGGATTGGATTGAAACTTTTTGAGCATATAAAGAAATTATAATGATATTATTGAGCAAACTTTTGTACTAATTGGATGGTTAAATTAAGAATTAAAACTTGTTGAAACTCATTGCTTAGAATTAGGGTTTGAAAAATAAATTGAATGGTACAAAGAAGTAAAAGTATCAAAGAAAATTGGATTTATGCTTCCTTGAGGTTACTAAAAAGAGTATTTTTTAGCACTTTATATTCACTCTAGTTTTTTCTATTAAAATTTAAATTACTTGTATTTAAATAGCTAAAACCTTTTAGGATTTTTAGATACTTACAAAATATAACTTTATCTTCCATAAGTAGGTGTCCGATGTATTCTCAAACAAGACAATACGTAATACAATAACATTGGTTTGTACCATATGAAATAATAATAGTTTATGATAATGCAACCTATTTACTACAAGTGCTTAATAGAATAACATTAAAAATACCAATTGTTGAAAAGAAGATAAAGATATTCAAATGAAGATATATAAAAATTAATATGGAAGATCTTTTTAAAGACTTATATCTTCAAAGATAAGAAGATGATATTAATTTTAATAATAAAATTGATAAAAAAGATTTAAACAAAGATATAGAAAGTATGGTGTAATTCTTATAACATGAGTCAAATTATTTGGCCCATACTAGAGGATATACAAGTTTAGAGGAGGTGGATGTCATATTGTAATACAACTATATAATAAAAACATAAGAATATAGATTCTATTATAGAAGAGCCTAATTAAAAAGATACAATAAAAAAATATATGTAAAAGATAAGAAGGTAATAAAATCTTTTAGTGCTAATATTGTCTTTTAATAAATTGAGCTTCAATTTATTTTGTATGGCCATTAATAAGATAAAATAAAATAGATTTAAAAAAATAATAACATATGCATCTTTTGAAAGGAATTAAAAGTAAATTTGGCCAAAAATTACAAGAAGAAAATAAGAATTGATACCTAAAAAGAACTAATTGCCAATCATGATTAGAATCAAATCTTGAGGTACAAAATCAAGGTTTAATGTTGTTTTTGAAGTTCTTTTGTAATTTAGAGAGTAATATTTGAGAAAAAGCTTTAAAATATTTCTTTGAGCATTGGTTATAAGTGATTTGGATAGATATTGACTTTGTAAGAACTTTACAAAATTAGGATTGTATTGGATGATTTTAGATTTTGTGAAATAAAAAAGAGTTTATATTTTTGAGAATTTTGTAAATTTAGTAATAGATCTGTAGGTGAAATTTTATAAATTTTTGATTGCAATTGTATTGAGTACATACTTTAAATTGGAGCTTGGTTAAATAATTAGATTGAAGATTATTGAAGTTCAAGTGGATCGGGGTCTCAAAAATTAGGTTTTGAGGGTCAGTGAAGATTTCTAAGATATCTGATAATCTATTTATTGGATTGAAGTGAAAATTATGTATTTGAATGATAAACTTAATTTCTTAAATATTTATGAATTTTGAAAGAAATTAAATAATTCAAGAACGAGATATCAGTATTGGAAGATTAGCATCAAGATTAGAGAAGGAGGCCGACCTACATCCAAGCAAAGTTATAGATTTATTTTCTATTTAGTGATTTAGATCTTATTTAAAATTTTTATATTTCTTTCTAACTTAGTTCTTGAAAGGTGTACAAATTTTGAGAGAATATCAACAATTCAATCATTAATTATTAAAATTTCAATCTATTATAGGATTTATTAGAATTAATTAGGATTCATTTAGGATTTGATTAGGATTTATTTAGAGTTTAGGATTTAAATAGAATTTCATTAGAATTTCATTAAAACTTGATTAGAATTTAATTAGGATTTCATTAGGATTTTATTAGGATTTAACTAAGATTTTATTAGAATTTTATTATGACTTGAGTAGGATTTGATTAAAATTTCATTAAGATTTATTTAAGATTTAAGATTTGATTAGTATTTTATTAAAATTTTATTAAGACTTGATTAGGATTTTATTAGGATTTGACTAGAATTTGACTAAAATTTAATTTAAATTTTATTAAAATTTGATTAAAATTTGATTAGTACTTTATTAAGATTTGATTGGATATAATTATAATTTCTATTTTTAATATTTTAAAGAGATTTTATTTTAGATTTTTATATTAATATTTTTTTAGAATTTTTTTGATTATTTCTTTATAATTTCTTTAGAAGTTTTTTAAGATTTCTTTGAATTTTTTTTAATAATTCTTTAAAAAATTAATTGAATTTTTTTAATATTTGAACATATTTATTAATCTTTAATTATAATTTATTTATAAATCTATTAGAGGTGTTAAGACTTATTGTTGTAATTTTTTTTAATCTTCTATAGCCAAGTGCTTACTTTATTATCAAGTAAGACTTCACGTAATACAACAATCCAAATTAAGAAGTAAAAAACTAATAGAAATTAAGATCTATTAAATCTCCTTGCAATCCAATTCTTAAGATTATTTTGGATCTATAGTATATCTAATAATAATTAAGTCAACCTTATCTTCCAATAGTTGTATATTTTGAACTTATAAAAGAGGCAACTTGAAGATGGAGGTTGATATAGTTTTTATTGCAAATTAAAGTCCAATTAGATTGCATCTCTATTGTATTGCTATCATATTGAATACTAGGTGGCTATGCTGATTCAAACTTGTTGTGGATGTACATTTATTTGTGATGGTTCCAATTCAAAGAAGGCATAGAGATTATTAGTAAATTTAGTTTTAAATTAAAATATTTATATTTTTTTTAGCCTCTCTCTTCTTGATATAAACTGATATAAAGTCTTTAAGGTTTGTACTATCAACACTAGGTGTATTTAGCAAGGTGTAAAAGGATGTACTTTAATCAAGTCTTATCTCTTTTATCAAAGCAATAAGCCCATTACATTATAGCAAAGGTCCTTGTCTATTTTAAATATAATTAGAATTTTTTCTAGCCTCAATTTTTACTAAAGTAGGACAAACTTTGATACAATGGTCAATTTCTAAGCAAAAATAGTATTAAATAGGTAGGCTTGAAAAATCAACAAAAATAGATTTTTTTATATTAATCACCAAGTTATTCTTCTTAAATTCAACCTTTAAACCAACATTACAATTTAGAACAATGCAAAAATGTGGAACTTACAAGTTCTTATTTATAAATCCATAACTAAGAAAATATCCTAGCTTACTACAACCAATGGGGCAACTATAAAGACTTCTTTTGACACACCTTTGAGAGTAATTTATATCAATATTTTAAATAATTTAAAGTGAAGATAACTTTTTGGACTTTAAATGGCTTCCATATCAAAATTTGAATTCTAATATTAATATGTATAAAAGCCAATAATAGATTAATATAATGATTAAATTAAAATTTAGTAATTTATTTTTTTGGAAGAAATTTTTAAATAAAGATAGTCATGATTATTTTTTTTTAAGAAAGACAGAAGCTCTTATTAGTTATTCAAAGCCTTCTTTTAACACTTTGAATCCAACATTGTTTGATTTACCACCTACAAAATATGCAATTATAATATTTGAACATAGTTAATTCATTTTTTTTTCATAAGATCTTAGTCTATAGAAACTTCTTGTGGTTCTATGCATAAGAATAATCTTGCATAACTTTTGAAGAATCCCAAAAGAAGAAATGTACCTAGTATAAATTTGGTTAGATGTGGTTGGCTATTTTAGCAATATAAATCATATGATGCAATCATATTTTATTTTTTATTAATATCCATAGGCATGTTTATACATTGAGCTTGTACTATAGTATCTCTACTCAAGTGAGCTATCCTTGTAGTACCAAAGTTGCCCATGACTCATTCAATATATATTAATATTGCTACTTGTGTCATTTTTTCTAAACACCAAATCTTAAAAATAAAATAAGCTATAAAATATTAGCGCTTCTTCACTTAAGTAAAGATTACTTAAATTAACTTTCTTAATTGAAAGGTATTATTTGGCGCACTCAAGGCTATGCTTGCATTACTCTATAGTTGCAATAGCACACAAAATCCTAAAGAGTATGGTCTAAATGGCAGTGTTGTATTATGTATTGTCGTCTTTGGGAATAAATTAGGCACTTAACTATAGAAGATAAAATTATATTTTTTTACTAACAAAGAACCTAATAGTTCTAATAAAATTTTAAATTAAAATCTTAAAGAAATTATAAAAAAATTCCAAAAAATCACAATGAATCTTTAAAAAAATCCTAAAGAAATCTTTAAAAAGTCATAAAAAAATCATTAAGAAATTATAAAGAAATTTTAAAGAAATCACAAAAAATCTTAAAGAAATTTTAAAGAATTCTAAAGAAATTATAAAAAAATCTTAAAGAAATTCTAAAGAAATTCTAACAAAATCTTAACAAAATTTCTAAGTAAATCCTAATTGAATCCTAACAAAATCCTAAGTAAATCTTAATAAATCCTAATAATATCCTAATCAAATCTTAATTAAATTCTAATCAAATTCTAATAAATCTTAAAAAATCTTAATAAAATCTTAATAAAGTTTTAACCAATCTTAATAAAATTCTAATGAAATTCTAATTAATCTTAATAAATTCTAATAAATCTTTAATTAATCTTAATAAAATCCTAAATAAATCTAAAATAAATCCTAATCAATCTTAATATAGATTTAAAACCTTAGTAATTATTAAATTAACCATTGATCTTAATTAAAAAAAATTATACTTCTCAATCTACTAATTGAAAACAAGCACATAAAATTTGAAGAGAATTAAACCTACAAATTGAGAAAAAAAAAGCTCCTAATATGTGTTGGTGTTGGCCATCCTCCTTCTTCAACCTTGATGTCACTCTTCTAGCATTAATAGTTCTTTTTTTATAAAAAAGTAGTATTAATATATTTTTTTTAAATTACTACCTCCCTATTTCTTACCTATTTTTTTAAAATAATTTTATTATTAAGTCTTCAATTAAGTTCCTCTATAATGTAGGTCTTCTTTTGCTCTTTTATTCTATAGTTGTGTTACAACACAACAACAAGTCACACCTCTAATTCTAAAGATTTGAAAATTTTAAGACCATTAATTGATTTTATTTTATATTTTAAAAATTAATAAAATAACTATTAAAATAATATTTAAAATTAAAAAAATTATTTAAATTCTAAAAATAAATTTTAAATTTAGCTATCCAATTTAGATAAGAATCAAATTTTTTTAATATATATATATATATATATATATATATATATATATGTGAGTTATATTAAATAATCTTATAATCTTGATCTTTAATTAAATTTATTAAATAATATAAATTTTATTTTTATTAGAAAAATAATTTTTTTACTTATGATAAGATATTTTTATAAAATAAAAATATAATTTTAAAGGATGTTTTGTGATTAATTTTTGAGTTGTAGATTTAAAAATGTCGTTTATAATATGCCAACTAAAAACTTTTTATTCACTTTGAGAAAGATATTTTCTTCCTTATTTATTATTTTTTATACATAATATAGTAAACCATTCTTTTAAATAGTAGTATTATATTTTAGTTATAAGTTTAATTTTAGATTATAAAAATTAAATCTTTTTATAGAGTTTTTTTTTTTTTTTTTTTCTAATCATGGTCAATTTTGGCATTGGTTATATATTGTGAATGTTTGTTAAATGTAACTTCTAATGTTAATGGTGAAGTTTTATTCTGAAATGTACTATATTTGATAATAAAAATAGAAAGAAAAAAATCTGTATTATGTTTTTGAAAAACTAGACTCTTAAAAACTTTTAGATTCATAAATGTTCATTTGATTCCACTTATTTTATTTTCACAAAACATTTAAGAAGAAACTTGAATGAAACAGTAAACTTCTATATATTATGCTATATATTTCATCCTTCAAGTATCATATCATGAATTTATTGTATATTTTCATTTCAGTTAGATGCTAAAATATAAGAAAAACATCAAAACGTAATAAAACGGAATCTTTTTATACCACTTCGATATCCGCTGCATACTTGCGAAGGAGCAAGTCTCAAACCTTATTTAGACCAGATTAAAAGCACAACAATGCTCCATTTCTAATATTACCCGTAAATGAGAATATTCTAAACTTGCTGCAGTTTTTAAAAAAGGGCATTGCAACTGAAGAGTGCAGAATTCATTGGAGCATCTTCCTAAAATGGAAGCAAAAGAGCTCATACTTGGCATCACGTTCTAGATCCGAAACCTTTGAGTGTGGGATGCCTTTGAGACAGCGAATCACAACAGCAACAAATTCTTAATCCAGACATGGATTTTGCCTGTTTTCAGCCGTTTTTGGGAGTTTGGAAGCTGCAGAAGTTTAGTCCTTGTTTCGATAAAGGCTGCATTCTGAAGAGTTGGGGCACGAGAGGAAGGAACAAGTGCAAGGTTTTGGATTGCCCAAAGTCTGCTGAAGAGCTTGGAATTCTTACTGCGCTAGATTTGGGACTGAGCTGGGTGTCGTGCTCACTGCCTCTGAAGCATCTGTTTGGCCACGTTATATTCTTGAATGCTGCTTTGAACCCGTCGCGGTGTCATTAGGAGCCGCACTTCGAATTGGTGGTCTACCTGTCGATGGTGCAGTCCGAGTCCTTCGGAGTCTGCGAACATGAAGTTGAGGGGTGTCTGCCATTGGGTTACAATGCGACGGACGTTGTTTTGTGAGGCTCTGGGCAATGCTGCTGCTACAATGCTCGGACCGGAACCCTCAAGTCTGGTTGAGGAAGTTACCCGATGGTCGGAATAAATCGCCACAGTTCAGGAGCAAATTATCATTGTCGAGGACACAGTTAATCACTCTGTTTGATATTAAAGCTTGAAGAGCATGCCAGCTGATCGGTGCTCGTAAAAAACATTCTTTCGTGGAGAATTCGCAGATCGTGATAGATTGACTCTGTGACTTAATGACAGTACTTAGAAGTTGTGATGGTTCTGTTTTCTGCGGGGAGCATTCAGAGGCATGTCACCACGCTTGGGAGAAGGCCATCGTGATTGTGTTCATGATGAGCTAAGCTGGAGATGGAAAAGATTTACTTCGGATGAATCGTGTGAATGTAGGAATCATTGACAGAGCTTATCTGTGACAATGCAGGCTGCAGTTAAGAATTTTCTCACAAGCCTGTGGTTAGTCTTATGTGTCTAGCCTCTGCATTAATCGACATTATGATGTTGCTCAAACTTCCCAAAAATATTCTACTCCATATTAATCCACTTTTCAGATCCTTGATTCTCGTTCATAGACCTGCACCAGGAAAAGGTCACAAGGTAGTCACAACTGCTGAAAAACTCGTCCGACTGATTTCAACTAGTAAGCTCATTTTTTAACACCACCACCATTACCAATGCACCTACCTGCAATGGGATCCAGCCGGCGCCTGAACTCAACCCTGCATTTAGCAAGCGCGATTTCTCTAACGGCATTGAACATGTATGAGGAAAAGTGAGCCAGATTAGATCAGTTGATTCATGGAGTACACAATGCGGCTGCCTGATTCGTATCATTGGAGATGCCAGTCTATTAGTACCCAGATAACAGCAATGGAGAAGCCAGTCACATATACTCTGTTAGTTGTGGTATTTCCTTCGCCGATCTCGTGCCGTGTCTTCACTCTGGTGTAAAAGACAGAGTTCAATACTGGTGATTATCAATCTCAGATTCTTTAAAATGTCCAGCAAGCTTCACCTAATGGCTCCACCTCAAAGAACTGAAGACCTGTAACACGGCGACGCGAGTTTTGCCTGCTTGTGATTTGTGCCCTTAGGGATCACGGTTCCCAAGCACAGATATCCACAAAACTGTAACAAACTCTGTTAAAAAAACAAAACGGCTCAACCTCTGACGAAAATCAAGAGTTTCAGCAGCTGGGTATCTTAGTCTGAAAGTTGTTGAATCTCGAAGACCCCAACCTCGGACTACTCTGTCTGCACATAACTCCAAGGACTCTTCAAAGAACAAGTACATGCAACTTCCTGCTTACCCCACCATTACGGTCTCAAACGGCAAATCTGGTCAGGGAAAGGACCCCACTGCTTTCTTCTCTCTCCCTCTCTCACTCGGTGTGTATGTTTTTGTGTGCGTTATCACAAGGACACAAACTGTCTTCAAAGGTCGGCAGCAGCCATTCGCGATCAAGAAGTCACTTCCCGGAGCCCAGCTGGTGAAACGCAGCTATTTCTTTGATTGGAAGAGGTGACGCGGTGGACATTTCGTCGCGGAACATCGTACGGGATTCCCACCCTATATTTAATGCCATTGCTACGGTGCTGAGCTCAGCATGTGAACTTGACCTCGGATGTGCCTCTTGCTCTGCTTTCGTGCCATTGCCTGCAAGCAATTTTCGGAGCAACAGCTTTTGTTTGCTTCCTACTCATGAGGAGCATTTGAACGATAGTAGAGTCTTTGTCTGTGGGAGGTTTCCGAAGCGGTAGATCATCTGAGGGTGATATTTGGTCTCACTACTTTATATGTTTTAATGTTGGTTAGACCTCTTTAATGTGCAGGGTCTAGTTTATTTTCAGTTTAGAACCAACTAAGCTGCTTATAACTCAAGATTGGCAAGGTTGTGTGCAAACAATGTAGTGTTTATAGTGGTGAAAGGAAACATGTCTCAGTCTTCAGTTCCTGGAATGAAGTGCAGGACTTGTAAGAATTTTTGTCTGATGTTTGAAATGGTTACTGTGACTTTGGGATCCATGGGAGGTTAACTTCCATGAAATTCAGATCAGCCATAATCAGTCAAGCATCATGTATTCTGGTCTGACCCACAACTTTATTCAAACTACAAATACACAGGTTCCAAAAATCAGGGTGACAAAACATTTCCACTTGGGATACTATTCATCATTTGAAGCTCATGACAACTGATGCAGGAATCATACATTGTTGTACATTCCTATTTAAGGCATCTATAATATCAGATGTACTAATAGGATCTCAAAATGATGTCTGGAATTTGTGACATCTTGGCATAAAAAGAAACATGAAGAGACACAACTTGTTGCAATACAGATCCATTATGTTGAAAATATGTATACAACTTGGAAGTGAAAGTAAGAAGTTATAATTAACCAGATGTAACGATGACTTCTGATATTATAATGCCATAATGTCCTGGCAAGTTAATGGAATTTTAACAAATCATATATATATATATATATATATATATATGTGTGTGTGAGATTGTTATTCCAGAAAACTACCATTGTAACTTAAAAGAGTTACAGGACACTGTAGGTAATGTCAATGAGTTACATAACTTTTAAATTTTTGTGAGCTAATAGAGTGATCATGTTTACACAAAAATGCTTAGTGGCCTGATTGGCATTAATGTTGCCAATAAGTAGTAATAATATTAAATAAAATAGTTGTACCTTGTTGCTTTCCCATCATAAATGACTTTCATGTTACCATGTGAAGACACAGGATCACTGTGATTAGTAAATTGTAAGATGACAGTGTTACCAAGTGTGATTAAAATCATGGATATGATGTATCATTATGGAACTTTGCAGATAGCCTTAGACAAACTGGTTAGTGATTTTAAAAGGACAGAAACAAAATAATATACTAAGTAAAGGTTATTGAAATAGAGGTGTTGATTAAATGTTAACTTTACACAAAGCATGTGATGCTGTCATAATCCACAACAACAACCAAAACTTGAGGAAACATTAGTTAAGTTAAACTGCAAACAAACACAGAAAACAAATGCAGGAAATATTGTAAGGATGGATTTTTAAACCAGAATTGTGCTTAAATGATGATAATAATTTTAAGTACATAATTTTACATTTCATTTTATCACTTTTACACAAACTGAATGCTTTTTCCTGTTCATAATCATAACAGATGTCATTTGAGAAATCTTGCTCTCTCTCTCTCTATATATATATGTATATATATGCTAGTTGAAGAGTCAAAAGGTATTATGTATTAAAGCATTATACAATATAACTGAAAAAAATACTTGAATGTTAATTGTATATTTTATTATGCATTATTAAACAAACTAGAGCCATTGATATCAAATTCAAGTTGGCACTATCAAATCCATAATAGTGCTAAATTGACTAATGCATAAAAGAAGTTTGTTAAGGGTTTGGTTGATTTCATTAAAACTAGTATTTCAATTACAACGTCTTTCATTAGATTCAATCATAAGGATTATATATATATATATATATATATATTTATTTTATTAGAAAAGTATTCAAAAATTTAAAAAATAAAATTTAAATACCAATAATAGTTGTAAGCATCGAAATTGTTATCAAATTTGTGTTAAAGCTTCTGATTTTGTCATTCATCTCAACAACACATTTGTATCTTTTATTACTGCATTTCCTATTTTTAAACAACTTATAATCAACTAGAGTTTTACAATAATAATGTTAAAAAATGATAATATAGCTATTAGTATGTTTGTAAAATCAGATACATGTATTATTAAACACAAGATAAGTATGACTTTCAGAAACACATATATGAATTTTAAAACTTTTAACTTCAAATGAATCCAAGACATTAATTTCATGCATCAAAAAATAGTAACTCCTATAATGAAAAACAACTCAATATTTGAAGCTCAAGATATGTATGCTTTGTGGATAGAACCATAGATGGCTCCATTGTTAAAAATCCTTGTTGCTCTTATTGAAATGCAACCACACTCTCCATACCATTTAGTGTAATAAACAATGAACATTGTAGCTACAGTTTCGGAATTTAGTAGGAAGCTATTGTTTATCTTCTCTACTTTTTTACATATATAATACACAACCACATCAATATAGACAAACTTGAAGTTCTCTCAACTCCTTCTCAACATTTTTCTTAACTTTTTTTCAACATGTTATCAGTACAAATCTCTTACACTGAATTTTAGATCTTCTTTGTTTATTTCTTTCTTAAAGTTTTCTTCATTTTTTATTGGACTTATGCTCCTTTGTTTCTAGTTTAGATTTGCTCCCACTCTTCTATCTCAACTTGAAAATATTATTCTTAATTTTTATATTTTGTGATTTTATCTTCAACACTATTTTTGTAATATAAATTTGTTGCATCAATACTTTGATGCCTATTGCCACTTTGCCTAAATTATAATCTTATAAGTTCTAATCTTGGCTCTCATTTTTTCTCTTTGATTTTATTTTTGTAATATATTTTTTAATTTTAGATGTATTATTATTTTCTCTTAATTATCTATTCACAATTTTTTTTGCTTTTTTATTCACTCCTTAGCCTCTTGATCTTAAATAGTTCTTATTTTATCATTTTTTTCAATTTTCTATAATTTTTAGGTTTCTTCATGGTTTTTGCTTTATTTTTCTTTGATTTTAGTTATAACTATCATTTTATTATATATCCATAAAAAATAAATACTTCTATATCATCTACTGCTTCTATTGTAGTTACTTCCATATAGACTTATTTGCTTCCTACAATTAATGAACATCTACGCCTTCAAGCTCTTTTTTTTCTGCCATTGGCTATTGATGGAAGTAACTATCCTTTGTGGACAAGAGTGATAAAGACTAACATATTTATGGAATAGCTTTTTGATGTAATTCTATTTGAAGAACTTTCTACTATCTAGGTTTAATAATTAGAAGATTGTTTTTTTTCTATGGACCTATCATAATTGGATACACTTAGAAGTGTTGGATTTTTTAATTTTTAATGTTTTTAATAATAAGATGTACCATGTTGTCTTATAATTACAATTGTATAGATAATCTATCTCAAAAGAAGAAATAATTGAAAAAATCTTTTTTATTTTTTTTCCAGTATCTATTATGCTTGTACAATAATATTACAAAAAAATAAAGTGAACTCTTCTTGCATAATACAAAGGCTTGTCCTACTGAAATTACAATTCCAAAATTCTATATATTCAATGCATTACAATCTATAGGTAGATTGCAAAAGTATAAAAAAGATATTTATAAGCACCAAAGCAGTCATGGTCGTGACCATCATCATTTATAAGAAAAGAATAAGTATCCAACCACTCATTATGAGAATAGATATCAATCAAAGATACATTCTTGCTACAAATGTGGTATAATTGGACATCTAATGCATGTATGCCGAACTTCTAAATGTTTTGTCAAGATATTCCAAGAAAATAAGAAATTCTAAATTACGACCTATGAAGTTCATACCATAGATGCATCTATGAATCCATTTAAAAATGATGATCTAGATGCTTATATGACTATAAAAACCTATATTGATAAGTCCTATGATGCTCTCATAAACTCTGCAACAACATATATTATCTTGTGGGATAAGAGGTTTTTTGCTACTAATAAATTTTCAACTTGGCAAATTAGAAATTTGATGACTATATGTCACGGACATAAGATTTATTCCAATAAATTATCTAAGTAATAATAGACCAATAGAAGTAGGTAAAATAAGTTGATTTGATAATATCTAATAGAAAAGCTTCCTAGAAGCTTCATAGACGCGAAATCACCTTTATACATGTCTATAGGTAATTGGTAGGTTAAAAACTTGGTCAACAAGGTAGCCACATGGCGCATATGTTGGTAGCTTGTAGAACAAGCTAGCCATGTGTCACACATGTTGGTAGCTTGCGGAACAAGCCAAGTACGTGGCGCACATGTGAGAAACTTGTTGTGCAAGTTTGACACGTGTCTTGCAAATTAGACACGTGTATGAGGTCCTATAGAATACCACCACGTAGCTCTTAGTTAGATAGTATTTATAGAGGCAAGAGTGAAGCCTTCTTCACTCTTGTCAACTCCTTTCCTGATCCTAGTCTAGTTTCAAGAGTCTTCATGTTTCCAGTCTTTGGCAATAGCCATTCTAGTTTTCTTTTGAATATACATACTTTCTTATTCTTATTTTGTGACTTTACTTTGATATAATTTTTATTAGATTATACATCTTTTTCTAGTTCATGTCCTTGACAGATTGACAAGAGTACACTTATAATATCATAGCTTTGTCTTGTCTTGATTTAAGAGTGGATTATCCCTTTCTCTTGATAAGACACAAGCATTTTAGAAGTTGCGGATTACCCTCTTCTAAACTGATATTATTCCTAGTGTTTTCTTTGTTCTCCCTGTTACTTATCTCGAGTAGTGTTATATATTTTTTGAAGTGTTATCATGGCCGAGCTTGCCGAAATGAAGAGTGCAATGGCACAAATACAAGAGCAAATGAGAGAATTGATGCTTGCAATGCATCAACTCACTGTACCTCCACAAGGAGCAACAAGGTTACCAAATAATGAAGATATAGATATGGTTGGAGCTGCTTCAACATCTACACCAAGCCATATAATTCCTCCTACATTGGAACATCGTCCAAGCATCAGAGAACCAAAAATTGGTCTACTGAGAAGTTTGATGGCATAAGATCCAAGTTTCGAGGATTCATCAACCAAGTCCAACTGGTGATTGAATTGCAACGCAAAGTTTTCCAACTCTAGGATCACAAGTCAGATTTATTGGTACATTACTTTCAGTTCTGCCTTATCTTGGTTTTCATCTTTTTTGAACGACGTGATCCAATATTGGATAATTTAGAAGCTTTCTTAGCAAAATTTTGATCTATGTATGGAGAACATGATGCAACTCGTGTTGCAACCAACAAGCTTCGTATCCTACAACAAGGCAATCAATCAATGACATTATATGCTTCACAATTTTGACAACTAGCAATCGATATCAAGTGGGACGATGCTGCACTCATCAGTCAGTTTCTCTACGGATTACAATATGAAGTGAAGAAATTGATGTTGAACTTACCCGATCCTCAAACATTGAGTCAAGCAATAGACTTTGCGGTGAAGTGTGATAATCGGCTTTTCGAATTTAGATGTAAAAGTCGTACAAGAGAACCTCAGCAACATTATAATTCAGTGGCACTACCAATGACTTCTCAATATGTACCTTCAGAAGTTGAGGACATGCAAATTAATGCTATACGTTTCAAGCCGCTTACTGAACAAGAAAAGACTCGACGTCGTCAAGAAGGATTATGCTTGTATTGTGGAGAACCTAAACACACTGCTCAAAATTGTCCAAAGAAACGACGCAACCACAAGATGAGAAATATGACTGTCAAAGAAGACAATATATTGGAAAACGATTTTGTCCAGCCACAATAAAGACCATGTGACTGGGATCTTGTACAATTTCTAATGAAGGTCCTATCCTCTCCTCACAACCATCTCCTTGTTTTATAATAGATGTGTATTTAGGACCTAATAATTACAAAGCCTCTGCTTTAATAGATTCAGGAGCCTCGGCTTGTTTTTTAGATGAAGAATTTGCTAAAAGCCATAGAATACAGATAGTACAAAAATCTAAACCCGTAAACGTAGAAGTCATAGATGGTCATCCTTTATCTTTTGGAGATATTACTCATGAAACACTTTCTCTAGATGTAGTAGTAAATGGGTATAATAGTTGCGTAATTTTTAACATAATTAGATCTCCCTCTATTCCAGTTATTCTAAGTCTATCATGGTTAAAAAAACACAACCCTCGAATAGATTAGATTTCTCGTACTCTGAAATTTTCTAAAAGTATAGCTAACAATATAGTTAATCAAATAAGAAATCACAAGTCTAGTAGAATTAAACCTGCGTTTGTAAGTGCTAGAGCTTTCTTGCACGCTATAGAAGAAGGATCACCTTTTGTCATTTATGCTACACCTATTTCCAACAATGGAAAGACTTCAAGTAGCATTCCAAGTCAATATCAAGATTATCAAGATGTTTTTAAGAAAAAGAATGTAGATATTCTTCTAGAGCATCGTCCATATGATTGTTGAACCGACCTTAAAGAAGGAACTCAGCCACCATTTGGACCAATCTACAGTTTATCACAAGATAAATTGGCTGAACTCAAGGCATATATTGACGAGAATTTGGCCAAGAATTTCATACGTCATTCTAAATCTCCAACAGGAGCTCTAATTCTATTTGTGAAGAAAAAAGATGGATCATTGCAGATGTGTGTTGACTATTGAGGACTCAACAAGATCACAATCAAGAACAGATATCCATTACCTCTAATATCAGAACTCCTCGACCAGTTGAATCAAGCTAGGATCTATACAAAAATAAATCTAAGAGGAGCATACAATCTAGTACGCATCAAAGAAGGAGATGAATGGAAAACTGCTTTTCGAACCAGGTACGGACATTTTAAATATAATGTCATGCCTTTTGGACTTACGAATGCACCAGCTGCTTTTCAACATCTCATGAATGATGTTTTTCGCGAGTTTTTAGACAATTTTATCGTCTGCTATCAAGATGACATTTTGATCTATTCTAAGAACGTAGAAGAACATGAAATATATGTTCGTCAAGTATTACAAAAACTTAGAGATGCGGGATTGTACGCCAAGATGGAAAAGTGTGTATTTCATACTACTCAAGTTGATTTCTTAGAATACATCATTTCAAATGATGGTCTCATGATGGATCCTAAGAAAGTCGAAACAATCATGAATTGGAAGATTCCAAAGACGGTAAGAGATGTCCAATACTTTTTGAAATTCACCAATTATTATCAGATCTTCATCAAAGACTTCTCTCGTGTTGCGGCTCCACTTACACGTTTGACTTGTAAATACAAACTCTAATGGAATCAAGAAGCGGAAGCAGCATTTGAAGCTTTGAAGACATTGTTTGTTTCTACACCAATCCTATATCGTGTAGATTTTTCCAAGGCGTTTTTTATGGAAACAGACGTATCAGACTTTGCTTTGGATGCGGTTTTGTCACAAATGGAAACAGATGACAAACTTCATCCAGTAGCTTTTCATTCAAGAAAATTCTCAGCAGCCAAGATCAATTATGAGATCCACGACAAAAAACTTCTTGCAATCGTGGATTCTTTTTAAGAATGGCGTCATTATCTAGAAGGCGCTTTGAGTCCAGTCAGCGTGCATACGGATCACAAGAACCTTGAATATTGTATGTCAGCACGTGTGTTGAATTGTCGTCAAGCTTGTTGGAGTATGTCTTTGTCAAGATTCGAATTCATTATTACTTATCGGCCATGAAAACAACAAGGTTTTTCTAATGCCCTTTCTAGACGTTCTTATTTTGCACCAAAAGAAGGAGATGCAGCTTTTGAGCAACAAAGAACGGTTCTCTTGAAACCAGAGCAGTTTTATCTTCGAGCAATAAAATCAACATTGACTGTTGATTCAACTTTTCTCAAGCAAATTCAGTCAAGTATGTCCTCAGACCCTCTTGTTCATGATATCAAGAATAATTCTTCCAAGTCTCATGATTCTTCTAAATTTGAGTTCAAGGACAATCTACTATATTTTGAAGGACGTCTATATGATCCAAAAGAAGAAGCATGTTTACATGTTCTTCAAGCACGTCATGATTTTCCAGCGGCAGGACATTTTTGATACAACAAGACTTTGGAACTTATATCAAGAGATTTTTGGTGACCTCAAATGTGGAAGGCAATTAAAGACTTTGTACAATCATGTGATATCTGCTCAAGATCAAAGACTCCTCGTCATCGACCTTTTGGGCTTCTTCAGCCATTACCTATTCCAAAACAATCATGGTCTTCTGTTTCTATGGATTTCATCACAGATCTTCCAAGCTCAAGATCTTATGACTCTATGACATTGGATAGCTCTTCTGCCATTGGCAAAATTTGCTTATAATAATACGATACATTCTTCTATGCAATAAATACCTTTCTTTGCCAATTATGGTTATCATCCATGACTTGATGCTTTTGACTTTTCAAAAGTTGATAATCCAGCAACAGAAGATTTGGCAAATCGTTTGTCAAAGCTACATGCAATAATGATGGTGCAATTAAAAGAAGCTCAAGAATGACAAAAAACAAATACAGATGCATATCGCAAGGAACAACTACAATTCAATGTGGGAGACAAGGTATGGTTACTTCGTTGTAATATCAAGACTACTCGTCATTGTGATAAGTTGGACTATCGTAGGCTTGGACCTTTTTCTATTTCTGAACAAATCAATCTAGTTGCATATCGATTATACCTACCGGAGTCTGAAGATCCATCATGTATTCCATGTGTCACTACTCGAGCCATACAAGACAGTGGACATACAAGGAAGAAGACAAATACCACCGCTGTCATATGACATGGCCTTCTATCTGGGAATACATTGGTTACCTGGCTGTAGAGAGTTTATTTGAAATTTGATGGCAAAATCCAACAGGTCGTTTGTCCTTAATAAAAAGGACAAATAATACAAAAATCTCACAAAAGAAAAATTATATATGTAAACCTTCTTGTATTCAAATTTTGTGGAAATTTGAACCCTTTTTGTACAAGCGGGTCACGTATTGCCCTTAAGGTTGTAAGCATTGACTTCAATTCCCAATATTTCCTTCACCCTAGCTTGGATTTTATCAAGCCGTCTATGATAAGTATAGCCGTGAAAGTGCTCTCTACAACCTTGATTGCTGATTTTCAATTTCTCTTTGTATGCGCGAGTTATATTCAAAAGAGTGACAGTAGGTCCAAAATCAACACCTTAACTTTGGGCGCCTATAACTTCTTCATAAAAAGTGCAAATCACACAAAATTTGCACCTAAATCAGATCCAAAAACCTAAACCTTATGATTCTAGCCTCTGATATTCGACTCCCTTCTAAAAACAAACCCTAACTCCTAATAAACCCTCGGGCAGCCTCCTTGAAGCCCATTGGGCATGATTTTTGGCCAATTAGAATAGAGATTTCTATCATCCACCTCTATTCATCTACATGGATGGGCAAACTACCCTTTTTACACTAAAAACCCTTTTCTAACCCTTCTTCTTATAAGATTTACATAGTTGGTGCTTTAAGCACCAAATAAAAGAAATAAATAAGATCTTAAGGATCACCAATGTCTAACATAGGTGACTTAAGATATATACAAATTACTATCAATATAAAATTAACTTCAAAAGTCACTATTAAAAAAAAAAAAAAGGTTGTATAAACTTTAATAATAATCCTTTTAATAGATCCTTTCTAAACCAGTAACCTAATCACATCCTATAATCAATAAAATCCACTGATATGACTTTCATTTAGCTAAGTAGTAAATTGTACATTAAATATACATGTACAATTTTTTTACATAGTAGCCAAACCACAACACGACACCGCATCTTGTAGAAGTAGACAACAATGAAGAATTCGAGGTTGAAGAGATTTTAGATTCAAGGTGGCGCCGAAATCGATTAGAATATCTTGTGCATTGGCACGGATACGATATTAGTGAACGCACATGAGAGCCATCAAAGAATCTAACAAATGCATCAATAAAAGTTAATACATTCCATCGACGACATTTATCAAACCCAAGATAAATACTCAAGAAAATCTTCGCTATAAAGCAAGGCAGATTCTATAGAGGTTTCATCCTACCTTGTATCATTGTTTGTCATTAGATTTTATTTTTTCTAAAGAAATAGAGGATCAACAACTAGCGAATTCAGCTCAAGAGCCATCATTTGCTGATTTACCGGACAAGACATTACGACTATCACAACCTTCAAGACGACGGAATAGAGATGAAGACCTTCAAGAACGACACGTCCTTCCTCGGATTGATGGCAAAATACAACGTGTTTGGTATCATGACCTTGGAAGAAACTCTCGATGTTTGGTGATACTTTTAGAGGTAGGAACTACTCCTGATGGTTTTCTTAATGTTTTTTTTGAAGGAAGTTATGAAGGCCTCAACAATGATCAAATAACAAGGTGGTCCTCTCGCCTTGGTATGGAATATTATCGATGGCTGAAAGGACCTATCAACTACCTTCGAAAGGAACAAAGATCAGAGTATGTGGCAAGCACAATTCGACATATTTTGGACTTTCTCAACATGTAATCACCGCTCCTCGTGGAACTCATCCTTAAAAGGGGGGGTAATGTCACGGACATAAGATTTACTCCAATAAATTATCTAAATAATAATAAATCAATAGAAGTAGGTAAAATAAGTTGATTTGATAATATCTGATAGAGTAGCTTCCTAGAAGCTTCATAGATGCGAAATCACCTTTATACATATCTATAGGTAATTGGTAGGTTAAAAACTTGGTCAACAAGGTAGCCACATGGCGCATATGTTGGTAGCTTGTAGAACAAGCTAGCCATGTGTCACACATGGTGGTAGCTTGCGGAACAAGCTAAGTAGTATGTGGCGCACATGTGAGAAACTTGTCGTGCAAGCAAGTTTGACACGTGTCTTGCAAATTAGACACGTGTATGAGGTCCTATAGAATACCACCACGTAGCTCTTAGTTAGATAGTATTTATAGAGGCAAGAATGAAGCCCTCTTCACTCTTGTCAACTCCTTTCCTGATTCTAGTCTAGTTTCAAGAGTCTTCATATTTCCAGTCTTTGGCAATAGCCATTTTAGTTTTCTTTTGAATATACGTACTTTCTTATTCTTATTTTGTGACTTTACTTTGATATAATTTTTATTAGATTATACATCTTTTTCTAGTTCATATCCTTGACAATATAGTTGAATTGAATGTGTTTTGATTCCAAGAGGTATCAAAAATGGTGATATTGCTTGAGAGCTCTATTGTATAATACAAACATACAATGTTTGCTTCTTTTGCATCTTAAAATCTAATCAGCTACTGAGATGTGCATACTAATAGTTTTCATCTCTTAACCACCATTCTAGATAAGAGAGAAGCTTTGATTTTTGTAAAGAATAATAAAATTATTGAAAAAATCTTTATTGTGATAAGTAGCTTATATTGGATTACAATCTAATTGTCACGGATATAAGATTTATTCCAATAATTATCTAGCTAATATAAAAATAGATAAAATAAGTTAATTTGATAATATCTTATAGAAAAGCTTTCTAGAAGCTTTATAGATACAAAATCACCTTCATACATGTCTATAGGTGATTGATAGGCTAGAAATTTGGTCAACAAGCTAGCCACGTGTTGTACATGTTGATAGCTTGTAGAACAAGCTAAGTGCATGGTGCAAATGTAGGAAACTTATCTTGCAAGCTTGACATGTGTTTTATAAATTAGACACATGTAGGAGGTCCTATAGAATGCCGCCACGTAGCTCTTAGATAGATAGTATTTATAATGACAAGAGTGAAGCCTTCTTCACTCTTGTCAATTCTTTTCTTGCTTCTAACCTAGTTCAAGAGTCTCATATGTTTTCTAATCTTTAGCAATAGCTATTCCAGTTTCTTCTTGAATATACTTACTTCTTTATTTCTATCTTTTTATTTTCCTCTGATATAATTTTTATCTAATTTATACATCTATTTTAGTTCATGTCCTTAACACTTGCCTTTAATTATATCTTCTTTTGCATCGTCTATCAACAAGAAACATATTTCTCTTTGGCATGGATAATTGAGACATCTAAGATCTACATTATTTAGGAAGATAATTTTATATTTATTTGGATATAATTTAAGATCTATAGATATAAGTGGCTAAGTATATAAGTGCTTTGACCGCTGCAAGGTATTCTTAAATTAAAATATTAAATCAAGTTCAAACTTGTAGCATGCACTCAACACAATTAAAATTATAAATCCACAAAAATTAACTTATAGATCTAAAAATTAACTTATAGATCTAAAAATTAACTTTTAAAATACTCAAAATTATAAATTCTTTTTTATTTCACAAAAATCAAAGTCACCCTAATCAACCTTGACTTTACAGAGCTATTTCAAAAGCAATATTTATCCAAATCACTCAAAATTAATATTTAAAAAAAGTTTCTAAAGTCTATTTTCAAATTCTACTCTCCAATCAATCAAAGAAGTCTCCATCTACCATAGATGTACAATTTTATTCCCTAGGATCTAATTTGGACCTTGGATCATAACTGGTCTTCTCCGGATATTAATCTAGGAGTTTCTTAAATAACTTTTATTAAAAATTGTCCTTTGCTTTGATCTTAAGATGCCTATATTTGTATTTCTACTAATCTATCTTGTCTTGTCTTATTTATGGCCCTACAAAGTAAACAAAAGTTTTTTTTTAATAAAAAAAGAATATTAATATTATATATTTTTATTATATTTTTATTTATTTATTTATTTATCTATATTTTTTAAAATAATTTAATCTTCAACTAAGTTTTTTTATAATATAAGTCTTCTTTTGCCTTTTTATCCTATATCCATATTACAATACAACATCTACCCCCTTTGAACTTGCACATGCCTCAAATAAATCATATGTTGTTGTTGGCTTCATACCAAGTCTTCAATGTCTTCATCAATTTTTTCTTCATTATTTTTATTATCCAAATCAAAACCATTTTCTTGGCTTGAAAAATGAAAGTCTTCAATAAGATCTTCTATATTAGCTTTTGAATGTCATTGTTTAAATATCTTCACTTGTTTTCTAACAATTGGTATTTTCAACTTTGTTCTATCCAACTCTCTTAGCAAATAGGTTATATTATCATAAACTGTTGTTACTACATATGGTCCAAACCATTGTTTACAAAAACTTTGTAAGGTACTATGTTGATTGTTCAAATTACTATCATAGACCAAAATCCAATCACCTTCTTCAATTGCTTTAGGCCTTAATTAATATTATTTATTAAATTGAGCCTTCTTTTATAACCTTATTCTTTTCAACCTTTCTAATGCTATTTGCACATCTTTTGGTTTTTATTTAAATTATAAAATCCTAATAGCTAAAAGTTCTTCTCTTGTCAATCCATCTTCTTATAGTAGTACATTCCAAGTTGGTATTTTTTTTTCAATTGGCATAATAGGTTTTTAACCTATCATAAGTTCAATAGTCATATACCATGTTATTGAACTATGAATCATTTGATTAGCCTACAATGCAAATGATAAGAATCAAGGCCATTCTTTTACTCTTCCATTACAAGCTTTAATTAATGCCTTTATAATCAATAGATGACCATGTTCACTTTTTGTATTTTCTTCTACATTACAAGCAATAGTCTATGATAATTTAATTCCATATCTCTTAAAGAATTCACAAGCTTCTCTTGCATCTAATTTTCTACAATTTGCAATGACCTTTCCTACACATCTATAGTGGAAAATATCATTTTTAAGCAAAAATCTACAAATTCCTTTAATAGACTTTGTTCTTAGTATTCTTCCTTCAATTTGATTTAATAAATCCTCACAAGCCAAGACTAAATATTTCATTTGCCATAATCCAACTAGTATAATAACCAAATTAATAATCTATTTAAAAAAAATGGCCAAAAGATATGTTAGATATAAACTATTTCAATGTCATATATTAGAATATGTTTGACAAGTTGTACATGATTTTACAAATAAAAGCACATCTTGATACATATTTTTTCACCAATATCGCTCTTTAAGTTTAGCAAACGTGGTCTAAATTTTTCTATGTCCTACCTATAGACTATCATGAAATTCCTTTAATAATTTTTGTTGGTCTTTTTTATTGCTTATTATTTGTTGTGGCGTCCCAATTCCTTTCTTTTGTCTCTTCTATAAGAATCTCTCTTGAAGCAAAAATCGGTATATCTTATTTCTAATTTTTTAAATTTTTTTTGTAAATCAATTTACTTATCTAGTCAAGATATTTAAATAATAACCAATATTCAATAATTCTTTTTTATAAAGCTCTTCAAAAAACAACTTGTCCACTTCATTAAGATTTGAAACCAAATAAAATTTTGTTCCAACATCATTAATGTCTTCTATCATCTCATCTTCATTATCATATCTTGCTCAAGATAATATGTTTGCTACTAAATTATCTTTTTTAACAATATACCTAAACTTTGAATTTAATGACTTGATATAAGCAATCTATCTTAGCATTGTAATATTTAGTGTCATACAATTAATTATCACTCCAAGTAATAGCAAGCAATTTGTTTCAATTACTACTACTATACTAATCAAATAGTCTTTTTTTGCTTTTATTGTAGAAACAATTTCCCATAGCTCTCTTTTCACTTATAAATATGCACTTTGGTAAGTACTCAAAATCTTAGCTCCAAATCAAACTAAAAATCTATTTTCACTTAAATTATTTTGACCTATAGTCTATCCAATAGCAATAGGATTAGTATCTATAGTAAAAATTATTTATCTATTACATTCATAATCAACTTTTTTAAAAATTAGAGGTGTTAATAATAATACCTTTAGTCTTTACATTGCTTTAATATGCTTCTTCTTTCCTTTAAATCAATAACATTTCCATAATAATTCATATAATAAATCCACTATATGAGTATAATGAAGAATCCATATACAATAAAATACACATGTATTCAAAAATCTATGTACTTTTGTTAAAGAGTCATATATCTCTTTTATCCTTCTAATTGCATCAACTTTGCTCAGATCTAATTTTCTTCCATAAAATCTACATAAATATTCAACAATCACAATCTCTTGTATTTCAAATACAGATTTTGCTCCAAATAGTGTAAGATGAATTTCTTTAAGTCGAGTTAAAATCTTTACACAATCTTATATATAATCAATGACATACTTGCAATACCCTCTTTTATTTAAAGTCTCATCTTGTTTTTCTTTCTTACACTCTTTTATAAAAACATCATCTAAAAATGCTATAGTTTTTTCAAGAATGAAGTCTCTCAACACCTTATTTGTTCCATTCATCATATGTGCAACTAAGTTAGTAGCAACTTCTGGAAGAATACACATTTTAAGTAATCCAAGTGGTATTTTTATTATTATCATATTTCTACTTTTATATACAAGTTGAAATTGATCATAGTCCAAATATAAATCTCTCTTTGAATAAATTGTCCTTCTTGCAATTGCTTTGATAAATTCATCTAATAAAGGCCTTATACATGTATTTTTAATAGTTATTATATTTATTGGCTGTATATCTTGGATAAATCATAGTGATCTATTTTTCTTAAATATTGTAAATCAACAACTAAAATATGGAGCAAAAGAAGGCTTCAAAATCTTCATTTGTATCTTTTTTTTTAATAAATCCACCAATTCAGATAAGTGAGTCCTTGGCATTGGAATTGGTTTCAAGTTCTAAGGCACATGTGGTATTATAAAGATAACCATAAGAGCTACAATATTAGGATCTATATATCCTATCTCATGTGATTGAAAAGCAAATGATTTATTTTATTTTATAAATATCTCTTTGAAATATATAATTTCTTTGTACAATAAAGAACCATCAGATCCAATCTTTAATTCTTTAAAAGTCTCTTTAATAAATTGATATCCAATATTCATTGAGTCTCTTAAATTCTTTTTTTTAATGCTTCTTTTATTTCGTCTTTAGAATTCTCTAGCAAAGATCTCCCAATAGGTTTCACTTTCTTATCCACTGTCTTATATTTTGTTTCCATAATAATCTTTGATGCTTGAAAAGATTCAAGTATAGAATAGATTTCTCTTGAATGAATTTGCACAACTTTATTATTATCTCTTGATCCAATTGATACAATCAATTCTAAAGAATCTTCCAATCCATTTTCTTCATAAATATTAGAAATCTTTTCATCATCTTTTAATGTTTTCAATTTAAATAATTCTTTTTCAATATGACATAGTCTTTTTTTATTTGTTTCTTTTTAAATCTTTAATTTTCTTATATATAATACTTCTATTTTTAAAAATATCAATAAATCTTGTATCAAAGGCACCTATATCTTGTAAGAGTATCTTCTTTTTTGTACCTCCATAATCTTGCTTTATAGTGGTATTGCTCTAAAATTCTTAAATTCTTCAACAAGCCTCAATAATCAATTTTTTCTCAATTTGTCTCAATTCTGCTCATAATTGGGAGGCACAATTAGAAATTATATTATCTTTCTTCCATCTTCATTGTGTATACATGCATAAGATGAACTATCATCAAATATCTTTGTCTCCATCTATATTGCCATAATAGATGATTGCCTCAAAATAAGTAGATAAGATGTTGTATCTTGATTTATTTTTTTTTTAAAATCTATTGGAACATCACCAATCTGGTTTTTGATATCTAGTCAAGCTCCATATAACTCACCTTCCGCATTGTTAGCTGCTCATATTGCCCATCCATGCTCTATATCAATTGGCCACCTTCATTTCTTGTAAAGATTTTTGGATATAAGATTTATTTCTGAACAATGGTCAATTAAAGCAACAATTGGTTCCTCTACATCTCCAAACTTTGCTAATACTTTTGTGGTAGCACTAGCCTAATATTTTTGAATATAATGACTTAAAGCCTCTATCTCTTTTTCATTCCAATGCTCAAAATACATTCATTGATTATGATCTCTTCACTTACTAATTGCTTGTAACAATTATCAATTTCTTCTTCATCTTTATATATTTTTGCATCAATAGTATGGTTCAATCTTGCTTCACCTATTATTATTTTTTTATTTAATACTATTAATAATAACATCATGAAATTCTTTCTTTACAATCCTTAGAATCTTCTTTAATATAAATTCAATCTTAGCATTGAATATATATTCTTCAAGCATCTCTTTTAAATCTATTGTTGCTTTTATATCAGAGAATAATCTATAAGCTGCTAATTTATCTTTTTTCTTTATTTCTTTTTCTTTCTCCTTCAAAATTCTTGAAGCATCTTTTATAGATAATTCTTATAAAGCTATATTATAAGCCTTGTGTCTTTGAATTTATCTTTTAAAAGAATTTTTATTTTTCTAATCTTCAAAATCTCTTGTCCTCTTTTCTTCCATTAAAACTTCATATTGGCTCTTAACAATGTATGTATAGATTAAAAGAGCATGTACATGATCTTTCTAACATATAGCACCACAAATTGTAGCAGCAGTTCTTAATAATGCTTCTTGTAGCATCTTTCTCTCTTGCATTGTAAAAATGGCAAAAGACCAAAATCGACTTGTTTCCGTATTTCCATTGAAGTCATCATTTGTCCTAGTGCCATAACTTGTAACTTCTTGTATTGCAATTTTATATGCTACCAAATAATTTTAAATCAATGTTTTCATGCCTCCCTTATTAAAGTTGATTTCAAGATCTCAAGTGTCATTTAATGCCACTTTTCTATCCTTCTAAAAAATAACTTCTTATCAAACCATATCATTGAATTCATCACAATTTTTGTAAGAATGAAAAATATCATCACACTAAATATATCTTTGTACATATCCTTATTTAAAAGTAGTCTTTGAATTATTAGTAGAAGTTTTCTCTTCAAGCCTTGTAAGTTTAATTTGAAGATTTTATATTCCACATATAATCTCCTCAACCCCCATATCTTCTTTCTTTGATGTAACCATTAGAGTTTGGACAATAGGCATGGTTGATCATGGAGTAGATACTTGAATTTTAGATGTTTGTGCCACTCATTGAATACTAATCCTATCTTTTCTCTTTTCTTATTTTGCAATCAATTCCACAACATCTTCAATATCCTTTTATTTTATTGTTAATCCATCATCTTTCTCTTTGTCTTCAAAAAGAATCTCCAATTTTTCTTATAATTTTCTATCAATAGCTTGAAAAAATACTTCAATTTTATTTGGTTCTAATATTAGCTTTTCTATTTTTGATAATTAAAAATATTATCTTTTAAACTTTTTTATTAATTTTATAGCTTATAAATTCTTCTTAGACTACTCAATCCATTCTAAAAATAATTTCTTAATAATCTAATTAATATCTTTCAAAAATTATTCATCTTTTAATGCATATAAAAATATCTCCCATGAACTACTAAAATGCTCCATAATTTATTTCTCCGATATTAGTATAAGTTCAAATAATTTGATTTTTTTTTTTTTTTTGAAAGACAATTTAATTCTATTTTTTGTATATAATACCTCAAATATATCAAAATATCTTTTCCATCAAATTGATCAATCTTGTTAATCCCTGCTTTTAATGCTTTGGTTATCAAAGCCTCCTTGCAATCATTGCATTGTTGTTGTTACATAGATAATGTTAATGCTTGAAACATACTTGCAATATTTGGATCCATATACATATCTTGTCCTACAAAAAAAATCCACTAAAAGCTCTACTTGAATAACTACTCAAAGCACCCATTGAAGTTTCAACTTCAACCTTCTTGCTTTTTTTTTCCATCAAATCCAAATAAGAATGAACAAGTACAATATCTCCTATATCAAACATTCATATTAGATTCACCACTTATATTGTATTATGTGTCATCTTATTTGAAAATACACCAAGTACTTGGCTATAGAAGGTACACATATATATTGTAACTAACTAAAAATCTAAAAAATTTAATATAAACTTAAATAAATTCTAATTAAGCTTTAATCAAATTTTAAATAAATCCTAAATAAATCCTAATACAACCTTGATCAAATTCTAATCAAATTTTAATCAAATTCTAATTGACTTTAGTCAAGTCATAATCAAATTCTAAATCAAATCTTAATTCAAATCTTAAATTAAAATCTAAGTCAAATCTTAGTAAAATCTTAGTAAAATCTTAAGTCAATCCTAGTCAATCTTTAATCAAATCTTGAACCAACTCAAGTCAAATTTTAAATCAAATCCTAATAAAATCTTAAATTAAATCTTAAATCTTAAAAAAATCCTAATAAAATCCTAATAAAATCTTAAATTCTAAATAAATCTTAATAAAATCTTAAATAAATTCTAATCAAATCCTAGCCGAATCCTAATCAAATCCTAATCTTGTAGCAGATTAAAATCTCAATAATTAATGATTGAACTATTGATTTTAACTCAAAAATTGCAAATCTCATAACAACTAAATTCGCAACTTGCACAAAAAATTTGAAAAAGATTCAGCACACCAAATAGAAGATAAGTATAAAACTTTGCTTGGATGTAGGTTGACTTCCTTCTCCAATCTTAATGCCAATTTTCCAACACCAATATCTTCTTTTTGCACTATTCAATTGCTTTTAAATATCACATATATGTAGAAAATCAAGTCTATCATCTATACAAATAATTCTCACCTTAATCCAATTGATAGATGGTTAGATATTTTAGAAACTCTTACTAACCTTCAAAATCCAATTTTTGAGACCTCAATTTACTTGAACTTTAATAATCTTAAATCAAACTATTAAATCAAGCTTAAACTTATAGCATATACTCAATACAATCACAATTATAAATCCACAAAATTTCATCCATATATCTATGACTAAACTTTTTAAATGTTCAAAATTATAAATCCCTTTTTATTTTACAAAAATTAGAATCACCCTAATCAATCTTAACTTTGCAGAGCTATTATAAAAATAATATTTAAAAAAAAGTTTCTAAAGTTTGCTCTCAAATTCCACTCTCCAATCAATCAAAGAAATATCTATTTGTCATAGGCACATGATTTTGTACTCTAGGATCTAATTTGGACCTTGGATCATAAGCAGCCCTCCTTAGATATCAATCTAAGAGTTTCTTAAATAACTTTTATTAGAAATTATCCTTTGCTTTGAATTTAAGATGTCTATAGTTGTATTTTTACTAATCTACCTTATCTTATCTTGTTTATGGCCCTACAAAATAAATAGAAGCCTTTTTTTAATAAAAAAAATAATATTAATACTAAATATTTTTATTATTTTTTTATTTTTTTATTTATTTATCTATATTTTCAAAAATAATTACATAATTTAGTCTTCAACTAAGTTTCTCTATAATATAAGTCTTCTTCTGCCCTTTACCCTATAGTTGTGTTATAACACAATATTGCTAACAATAAATATAAGACTCAATTGTCTTATTGATAATTGATGTTATATTATAAATACTATTTTAAAACTTGATTAACTTGTTCTATTTGGCCATCAGATTGAGAATAGAAAATCAAAGAAAGTTTAATTTCCACCTTCAATTAGATACAATATCATTTGATAGGCCATGATATCAATATATATTATCAAAAAAAGAGCCTTGCTATTTCTTTGTTAAAAATAATCTTTTTATAAGGAATAAAAAGTGCCATCTTTGTGAATCAATCAACCACCAGAAGAAAACTATCTAATAAATTAGATGGTGATAGATCCATGATGAAATCCATTGAGATAGAAGACCATAACCGTCTTAGAATAGGTAAGGATTATAAAAGTATATAAGGGCGATATGTAAGATTCTTGGACTTTGAACAAATGTTACAAGAAATCACAAAGTCCTTCATAGCCTTCCAAAAATCTTGAGAAATAAGTTCTAAGGTCTTATAAAAATTCAAAGTGATCCGCAATTACAAAGTCATAGCGAGATTGAAAAATACATAGTTGTATTGGTCCTTTAACGATAAACAAATGTTCTTTAAAATAAAGAAGATCTTTTTCAAATTTGAACTTATCAATATTTTCTTTAAAGTTATATTTGATATATAAGACCAAAGCATCACAAGTGATTGCAGCACACACTTCATTAAAGAAATCAGAATTAATAGGTATCAATGTAATAGTTGTACAAAGGCAAAATTGCTTTGGCTTCAACAAAGTTCGATATTGTTGATCAAATATTGTCTCTCTTGCCTTTGGTATAAGATATGATTTCTTTGATAAAATATTAGACAATTCTTGTTACTTTTTAGATTGATAAATAATATCAAAATTGGAGCTGTAGTGAATATTATCTTGAGATCTTGAAATGCCTTTTTCACTTGATTCTTGTCATGGACATAAGATTTACTCCAATAATTATCTAATTAATATAGATTGATAGAAGTAGGTAAAATAAGTTAATTTGATAATATCTTATAGAAAAGCTTCCTAGAAGCTTCATAGATGTGGAATCATCTTTATATATGTCTGTAGGTGATTGGTAGGTTAGAAACTTGGTCAATAAGCTAGCCATGTTACACACATATTGGTAGCTTGTAGAACCAGTTAAGTGTATGGCACACATGTAGGAAATTCGTCATATAAGTTTGACACGTGTCTTATAAATTAGACACATGTAAGAGGTCTTATAAAATGCCGCCACATAGTTCTTAGATAGATAGTATTTATAGAGACAAGAGTGAAGCCTTCTTCAATCTTGTCAATTTCTTTCTTGCTTCTAGTCTAGTTCAAGAGCCTCATGTATTTTTTAATTTTTGGCAATAGTCATTCCAATTCCTTTTTGAATATACATACTTCTTTATTTCTATCTTATTATTTTTTTTTGACATAATTTTTTACTAACTTATGTATTTGTTTTAGTTTGTGTCCTTGACAACACCTCCATTTCAATTTGTCTTTATATATCAATCGAATAAGAAAGGTGGCAATTTGAAAGTAATTTTATATAAAGATTTGATAGAAGTTGGCAAATACAAGAAAGCATTGTATGTCTTATATTAATGGACCACTATATAATTACCTTGAGTTGTTCTAAAAGTCTTGTAATTAATAATAATAAATAATAATTCTTCATTGCTATCTTCTTCAATTCTCAATAATCAATACACATGTATCAGAAATCATTTTTTTTCTTCATAAAGAATATAGGTGCACTTGCTACAGACTTTGAATGTCTAATAAAGTTTTTTGCAAGGTTTTCATCAATATAATCCTTTAATTCCTAAAGCTTGTTTTAAAAAAGGTTATAAATTGGGCCAAAAAGTGATTACATTATTTTTTGAAGATCTATGGTACAATCATATAGTCGGTGCTGCAATAATATATCAACATTCTTCTTTTAGAAAACATCTTGAAATTCAATATATTGCTTTGAAATACTTGTTGATGAAGTTATATCTTTTTTAATTAGAATTATATAAATAACAAATGATATATCTTCTTTGGCCAATTTTATAAAAGCCCTCACTCCAATAAATAAAGGCTTATCAACTTGTGACTTTTTACAAAGTTTTCTTGTAGGGAGATCTTTTGGAAATATTATTCTTTGCAACCTCTAATTTATATATGGATTATACTTTTTTAACCAAGAAAGTCAAAGAATAATAGGATTTGAAAGAGTCTTAATAAAATTAAATACAATTTGCTACTATGGTCTTTTAATGATACTTTTATAGGCATTGTTTCATAGATGACACTACCAAAAGATAAGAGTCGTCCATCTATTATCTCTATATGAACAAGTGTGAGTTTTTGTACTAGAAAATTTTTATGAAGCTTAGCAAATGCTTCATATAAAAAACAAGCGGATGCCTTTGAATCTAATAAGGTGATTGTTTGAAGCTTTTAAGGGCCAAAATACAAAGGAATTATAAAATAATAAGCAAGTTAAGCAGAAAGAGAAGAACCTAAATAATTTTGCAATGTTGAATTGTCCAATTCCATAGTTCCTACTATAATTGAATATCTTTGTTTTCTTAAATGATTGTATTCTTAGTTCTTGTGATGCGTTGATTTTGTTTATTTGTATAATTGCAAGCCTTGTGGTCTTCCTTGCCATAATATAAATATAGACCTTCTTCCATCTGATACATCTTTTTTTGTGGACTAAGAGGTTTAAAATGTACTCCATCAAGCTATATACCTTCTACTTTTGAATGTGAATTTAGATTGCTTGTTAATGTAACAAGAATATATTAGATTGCGTATTGTCTTGATAAAGTCTATGAACATTAATCTTAATGACATTGAAATAGTCAATTATTACATTTCATAGCTTGGCTGATAGCTTCATTAAGTGATTGTAGATCCAAAAGCAATACTAACAAATCCTTCACATTATCTTTTAATCTCTAATAGAATTGACTCATTAAGGCTTCTTCATTCCAATTGATATTGTACACTAGTTGTTTAAAATTGGATGCATAGATTAATACAAAGCATGCTTCTTATTATAATATTCGGATCTTATTTGTTGTTCAACGAGCCTTGTTATGTTAACCAAATGCTTCTATAAAAGCTTCAAAGTTACTTAAAATTGGTGATTTTTTTCAAATAACGGAGCATACCATGATAATATTTGTCTTGTAAGCAAGGTACCAACCAATCCAATCCAATTCTTGATTCTTCTGTCAAATCAATATTAGGATGTAGAACCATTATCAATCGAATTTGATTAACAAACCTTCAAAACTTTAAATGCGTATCATTATAATTTTTTGGAAGACTAACTCGAGGCTCCTTACGTTGTTGAACAAATAGATATCTTTGATGCAGTATAGGTAGTAGTGCATCTTTAAATGTAAAAGTTGGAAGGAAATACAATTTAGGTTTTGGTATTCTAAATATTATGTCGTTATGAAATTTTGTAATAATTCCTTCAATCTCCGCAGTCCTAACAAATAAAATAGTAAGAATGTTTATGATGGCATCTAATTTGGATTCAAAAGATTTGATCATATTAATGTCTTGACTTCCAGCCATTCTGAGAGAAAGAAAAAATGAATTTATAAAAATACAACATTAATTTAAAAGAAGATAACTTATAACTTCTAAAGTGCTAATACACCTTCAAGAAGAAGGGTAATCAATTTTTTAATAAGAAAGATCCAACTCTAATATTAAAAATAAAAGTAGTCTCGACAAATTATCAAAGACATAAGAATACAAAACAAGAGACTTGAATTAGAATGAGGTTTCAAGAAAAAACCAGCTAGGACTTCAATTATCTAAATAAGTACATGAACAATACCAAAAAAGATCAACTACAACTCCAAGGGATATATTGTCAAGATTGAAGAATTCTTTAGCCTTGATTCCAATATATATTCTTATCTAGAAAGCTTCTTGAGTAGCTTCCATCAAATTAAGAAGCTTCTTGAGTAGCTTCTATCAACTTGGAATCTTTTCAAATTCCTTCTACTAATTACAAAGCTTTGCGAGCTACTTCTTCCAACTAAGAAGTTTCACAAGCAAATTCTACTAATTAGATAACTTCTAAAATATTCTTAGAAGATTTTATGAATTTTCAAAGTGTATATTCCTAACATATAATATATTTTCTTGTAGTATAGGGTTGCAATCTTTTAAAAGTCAATGAAATAGATTATAATTACAACATCATCCAACCATGCAAAAATTATTATTTTACATGAAGCATCTTCAGAATGCATCTAGTTGTGATCAATTGATAAGCTGATTCAGACAACTTGCAAGATTTTGTCTGATGATTCTCCAACTATCTCATATGAAGATAATAGCTCTTGTGTTGTACAAATGTAAGTTGGTTTCATCAAAGGCAATAAGACAAAGCATATAGATCCAAAATATTTTAATTACAACTATGACTAAGTAACCAAATAGATGCTTGAAATCAAAAAAATAACATCTACAGATAACCTTGCTGATTTCTCCACTGAGACTCTTCTATTATACATCTATCGCCGCCTTATCTATGGCATTGGTATGCAATAACTTATTTTTTTTAAATAAGAGAATTAATGAGTATATTAAAGCAATAATTAAGTAAATATTTTTTATCCATTTAATAGATTTTTTATCTATTAGATTTTAACCATGAATATAGATGAAAAAAGATGCTACACTCTTTTTCCTTCATTTGTGGTTTTGTCCTTGACTACAGTCAAGTTTTCCAAATAAGGTTTTAATGAGGCAGCAATTATAAATCTTGCAAGATTATAAAAAAATATAGATCATAATTCTATACAAATTTTATATTATATTAAGTAAAGAGAAGTGTTGAAAGTATTTAATGCAACCATGCTCTTCATACCATTCACTATAATTACAATGTCAAAATTTAGTGGAGAACTATTGTTTATTTTCTCCTCTTTTCTATGTATATAATACACAACCACATCAATATAGATACTCTTAAAGTTCTTCTCAACATCTCTTTCAATTCTTTCTCAACAACTCCAATGTCAATAAAAATGTTTTGTTTTGAGTCCCATTGAATATATAAGAAACATTCTTGGACAATGGTCCAAAGCTTTTTTTTTTAAATTTATTTTTTAATATATTCATACAAAGGACATGTTATTTTGGATTTTATAAAATAATGAATAAATATATAAATAGTGTACTATTCATTTTTAATTTTTTTTTTGTTAAAAAAATCCAACAAAATGTTGTTAAGAAAACATCAACCAACACAACAAATTTTTCCCTCAAATTTTGTTTTATTACAATATGATCCAATTTAAGCACCAGTATGACTTACTATTTTGCATTCTTCCTTACTTGTTTCATTACAGTATTTATTACTGATATTATTATTTATGAGAAATCTTGTCACAGAGTGAAAGATCCTGTCAAAAAATAAATTTTAAAAATCATTAAATTATTCATTTTAAAATCCATTGTGTTGTATGTCTGCAAGCACATGGAAGGTCTTTGCTGGCATGCTGATTGATATCTCCAGCATTTCATGCATGCTCTCGTGGCTCTCTGACCTTTTTGGTGTAGTACCTTCTACTTTTTAGCAGCCAAGTACTGGCCATTGTCAAGTGAATACAACACACACAGTATGAATGGTTGTTGGGACAGGAAATTGGGATTTAAACACATGCCCATTCATTTTGCAATATCTTGAACAAAAACAAATGCCACACTGATCCCACTCATCATTCATGGGTAGTCACTCACTGTGCTTTCAATTCTCCTGCTTTTCTACACTTCTATGTAACCACAAACCAAACCACCCAGCTAACAAGTTGGCAACTAGCCCAAAAAGAAAGGGGGGAGGGGGGGGGGGGGTGTGTGTGTGTCTGTCTGTCTGTCTGTGGCTAGCCTTTTCATTGGACACCAGCTCTTTTTTTCTGGCTTTCAGATTTAATAAGTTTAAACCCATCTGATCTTTGCTACGTGGTGTTTGCTTGTAGACAGTCTGGATCCAGAGGAATGCACATGTTTTTGAAGGAGGAAGATGGAGTGAAGAACACACCTAGCAATTCATGTAGTTAGATTTTATTACATATGGAAATATGCTAGGGTAGAAACCAAGAAGAAAATTAAGAGAAAACCCAAGTTTGAAGCCACCTTTATCAAACAATGGGAAAGCACACGGATGGCAAACAACATACTAGGAAAAAGAGAAGGAAATGGAATGCACTCTAGATCTCTACACAGTGGGTCAATTTGGCTTGATAAGTAAGTTGTATTACTACTTATTCATATCTTTTCCCTCTTAACCTGACCAGTGATAGGAGTATTAGGGTTTATACTCCCACTTCTTTAATCTATGAGACCCATTTGCTCCATGAATGTAAAAAATAAAATAAAATAAAATGAAATTCCAGCTAACACGGATGACATAGCACAGAGACGGATGACGACATGAGGTCCCACTTGAATCCAATGGCAAATTGTTGAATAATTCTGTCCTTTCCACTTAATAACACAATCAGTCCTCAGTCGGCCCCCAGTCGGTTCTCAGTCGGAGCAGGGGGGGGAAGCTTCTTGGCAGGAGCATCTGACCGCCATGTGGTTGTTCAATGCAGCAGGGCATGCAACATGGGGTACCTTCAAACCCCAGTATCCTTCTTGGCACCTTCGTCGCCATCCTTAAAGAGCTGAGTCAAACATGGGTGTGTCCAAAGAAATGATTCCATCTCAGCCGTCCATCTCCACCATCTCATGAACGGCATGGGGAACATCCCGCACCAAGCGTCCCGCCAGCCACACAAACACATATGTCAAGAAATGTGTATGACATGAAGTACATGACACGTGTGATCGTATCTATGGACGCAATGGTTGGCTTCTTATTTGAACAAGAGGATGCGGATTCTGTCAACAGAAAATATGATCCCTTCCGCCGGTCGAGAACCCGTCTACCACGGGCCCGGTATGAAATAGGGATACCGGGTATATACAGGGTATATTCGAATACTCGCGCATCGCCAGTCTCTGGGAGCGGATGATTCCTACCTAATAAAGGGAATTGTCCTGGTTGGCACCGCCACGTGGATCGGGAGCACGTTCCAGTGAGAAACTAGTTGTGTGGAGGTAAGTACCGATGGCACCGGTGGGCGGTAGAGGAAGGGGGACCGACACGCCAGCAGGGCACAGGCGGATTCTAAACTGGGTTCTGTAAACCCGAAATTTCAGCTGCCATTATCACTTCTTTTAGTATGACTACCAGATGGTTACCATATTTTGAGTTAAATGATCTAGCTATTATCTATTTTAAAAAATAAAATAGGATCACAAGCTTTATTATTCCTTTCTCCTTTTGTATGGTTTACAACCATGGAGATTTTTAATTGGATTGTTGCCATGCCTTTGAGTATTTCCACTCACAAGGAACCTTGCTCCACCTTCATCACATGATGTTTTTTGGACATTGAATGATTCCATATGGTAGTGGGTTGGCAATTTTTACCATAAGAATCAGACAACTTCTTTTGATTTTGCTGTTAGGCATTTCCTCATCAACAGATAAATCAAAAGTATGAGAAATCGGAGGACACATAAGAAAGAGAATTTGAAAAACTTGACAGGTAGAATTTTTTGGGTTGAATTTCAAGAAGTAGGTGTTGATTTTTTTTGTTGAATCAGTTGAGGAATGGAGCTGCACAGTAATACAGACAATATAATTGTGGAAAAGTCAGACAATTATAATATCCATGTTTTTAACAAAATCAAACAAGATAAAATTAGTCATTTAAGATACACCAATAAAAAGTTTGTTTACTATTATTTAATTTTGTTAATGATTTTAAACAAGTATTTTTTTGTATTTTTATTCCATGAATGATAATTACATTTTAGTAACAAAACAAAGTGAACATTTTAAGAAACTTGGGCATGATTAAAAAAATTTGGCATGTGTAATGTACATTCAAGTGAAGAAGAAGAAAGGAGGAGGCAAAAAATAATAAAACAAAAAACCCATCATGTTGAAGGAAGAAGGATGGATAGTCATTATGAAAATCCACATTTAGTAAAATATACATATTCATTGATCAATTCAGTTGATCAGAGTACTGTTTCTGAGGATTTTGCAGGATGCTAGCCTTCATGTCAAACACACCGTGTTTTACTAAAATCTCAGTTTCAATTCAATTCAATTCAATCCAAAATACAGTATAAATGAAAATGTCAACTTTTTAAGGTTGAAAACCATTGCACACACAACAGGACATTTCATTCCCATTTTTCTCACAATAAAAAATAAAATGCTGAATCAATATTTCTATTATTGGAAACAACTTACACACACAACCCTGTTGTTAAGAAAGAAGCAATGACTAGTAGCCTGTTTTCTGGTGACATGGTGGCCAAGCAGCCAACCCAAGGCAAAGTATCCCATGCCACGTCATCCCATCCCAATTTCTCTGCCATTCCATTCCTCTTTTGATTTGGTTGCCAGTCCAACGCCACGTCACAGGAGTTCATTCAATCAAACAGGAAGATGGGAGGGGGGTGTGTGTTGTTATGGAGAAATGAGGAACAGATGAAGAAGAAGAAGAAGAAGGGAGCCAGCACTGCCCTTTCACCGAAGGTCACACCCTCAGCAGTACAAAATTTTTAAAATAGAGGGAAAATAAAAAGAGGGGGACGTGGGAGCTACCTCCAAGGCGGAACACAACTTGTTCTGTTGTGCTCGCAACGGCCACAGCAAGCAAGCTGACTCACTCACTCACTCACTCGATTGCTGGCTCACTCGCTGGCTGGCTGGCTGGCTGGCTTGTTCGATTTGTTGAGGGTGCGGGTAACGCCCTCCCCTCCCCTCCCCTCTCCTCAGCTACACAAACACCATATCCCCGATTTCCAGATGATGAAACTCCAGTCCTACAAGGACCGCCGAAACCGGAGGTATTAATTGGCATGGTGACCATGATTGTGTGTATTTAATTACCCGCCCTCCTGCATCGCTTGGTTTCTTCCTAAAAGCCTAAATTAGTCGCGGAGTTGCGCCTCTCCGAGTGGTCACGCACGCGCACAGGGTGGCGGCCAGGTTTTTCTCGTTCACCCGCAGCCGGTACGAGCCCGGGGAGGTGTTCTGCCAGAGCGGCAGCTCCCCCAGTGAGAGAGAGGGAGCGAGGGAGAGAGAGTGCCGCCGCAGTCGGCCCAGTCAGTGGGAAGGGGAGGAGGTTTTTCCGGATTGCGGCAAGTAGCGCTGGGTGTGGGCGAATGGAGGCCAAAACTGGCGAGCATTTGCTGGGGGAGGTCATAAAAAGATGCAGCAGCGCCTCTAAAGTAGAGGGAGACTAGATCTACCTCCCCCCTCTTCCCCTCCCCCCCTGACCCCCTCTCCCCTCTCCCCCCTGACCCCCTCCCTCCTCCTCCTGCCAAAATAAGCCATCCACACTTGCCGATTCTTGTGTTCTCCTTTCCTCCACTTCTAACTCACTCACTCCCGGGTGCACATTGTGGATAGGTTCAACCTGCTCACAGCTTCTGCACAGCCTCACGCAGGAGCTGGGGACCGATTTGATCCATCCCCGCCTGTAGAAGCCAGTCCCCTCTGCCTGCCTGCTTCTTTATTTTTATTTTTATTTTCTCTTCTTTCTGTCTGCATCGGTCACTTCTTGGCTCCCCTCAAATTTGAATCCCCTGCGGGGGTTCAGTGTCGGTTGAGGTGGAGGGTTTTGTTGGATTCGTCTTCCGGAGTGGAGGTCGATGAGCGGGCATTGAATCGTCTTTACGCCATTATAAGCAGTTTGATTCGTTCCTGTTTCCTGCTGGGCTTCTAGGAAGCACGTTGAGTTAGTCTTCTGCGTGGCGTCTTGGATGTGACCAACGGCGGCAGTCGGGTGTGCAGTCTGTCTTCCTGTAGGTTCTGGTTCTTTTGAAAGTATAAGATATTGACAGCCCAAAAAGAACAAAAAAGATCCTACTTTTGGTGATGAAGTGGAGTGTGTCTCGATTTCTCAATGAGCGGGGGGGAAATTTCCTTGATGGTATCACTGCATTGGCGGCAGGAACAGTTGTAGACTAAGTTGCGTGGGAGCTGGAGGGACGCCACGAATGCGCAGGTCGAGATGGTAATGGATCTGCAGGCACGGATATTGATGTAGGCTATCAGAAAGGTTGAGGGTGGGGCTCTGATGCGCTTGACTTTGGTGTCGGTGGAAAGGAAGATATGGAGTCTGTGCGTGAGTGTCCCTCCTCCGTTCTTCTACTCGTGCTGGCCCTGAGCTTGATGATCGCCGTGTCGGCGGAGGATCTTTTCCTTGGCAAGCCGAACCAGGGATCTGCATGGGAACTCCCCTTGCAACATGCCGCCCCTTGCGATCACTTCTCTCTGGTGTGTAATCTCCTTCCCACCACGAACTGGTTCTCCTTGTTCATATTGTGGATCGTCTGGTATAGTTTCGAAGGTGGTGTCGAACAATCAGCTTCTTGCGAGAAATAATTCATGTCATTTGGGTTCGAAATGTGGGATTGAGTATTGCAATGGAGCTGGTTGTAACAGTCCTACGCAAAAACAGTACCGTAATGAAACTCAGCTCTTTGTTGTGGTGATGTTGTGACAACGACACTGCCATTGCAAGTGCTTGTGAAACCGTAGATCGGTAAATTAGTTGAGTTGTTACTGTGCGCGAGCCTCTCTGGACGAAGGCTGGTCCTCACGAACCGCTGCAAAGAAACATAGTCATTCTTGCCTGGTCACCGGGTTTTTTTTCTGTTTTTAAAATTTTATTTTTAAAACTTATCAAACGCTCTTACTTGTACTGCCACTCATTTCCAAGGTAAAAGCATTAGTGGTGATTTATTTGAAATGGAGATGAGCAACTCGTCGTGGGATCATATCACTGATGAGTGTTTTGGTTTCAGGTATGTGGAGAAGAGAAAGGGGATAACTTTAAAAGCAGCGGTCTTGAAGCTGATTTTAACATCCTTTCAAAAGGTAGGTGTAGATCTAGACTTATTATTTATTGTAAAATCTTGCAGTCGCTGTAAATGAGAGTCTTTCTGAAATGTGTTGGGAGCCTGAGTTACTTTACAAATCACTTTCAGAATCCGACTCATGCGATTCAGTCTTTGTTTTGGGTGAAACCACAGGTGACCCACCGATTGAGAAGGAGCCCTTGTGCACGGTTAACTGCTTCAGAGCTGACCCGTAAGTTGAACACCCTTTATGCGATCACATGACTCGAAGGTCTTTAAGTCCTTTCATACGTATTGCCTTCTTTAAGCGCTGATGACCAAACAAACTTTTAAGCTATCAGATGCCTGATGGACAATATGATATAACTTTAAAATGGCCTCAGGGATGTCTCAGTGTGAAGGTGGAAAGCTGGCTTGAAAAAATTAGATAATATGTTCTCTAAACCTTGGGTTGTGTTGAACCTCACTTTAGTGTCTTAAAAAAGTTATGACTGGTGCGTTTAAATTTAATTAAAAAAGTTAAACCTTCACTCCTAATGTAAGTATCTTGGTGGATAGTCCCATTTTCTTTAGAGTAATGAATTTCAAATTGATGGCCCACTCCTATTAGAAAGCGGCCCTAAATTTTCGATGAGTTCTTTGCTAATGAATAGAAACAAAAATGAAATCTAATTCCAGCACAAACCTGATTTCTTCCTCTTTTTCCTGTAGTGTTTGCGGGTCTGATGGCGTTACATACTGGTGTGGCGTGGCCGAAGCCAAGTGCGCCAAAGTGGAGGTGGCTCACGAGGGCTATTGTGACATATGGAACGGCGGTACTAAGGCAAATCTGGGATTGCATGCGGCTCAGTCGTTGCAGCTGGTGCACATGGTGTGGCTTGTGCTTGCAGGATTACTTATAGTGATTGGATTGCTATGACAGATAGATTGTAGTATTAGTTGTCATGCCTTTAATGCAACCTCGGAGTTTTTAACATTTATGCTAGAATAGAAAAGCAAAACAGCCATCGGTTTTTTAATCCTGACACGTATCTGAGGATTGATAATTTGTGGCGTAGCTTCCAAAACAGAGGATCCTAACAACCATGTTAGTAATATTCGACTACACAGGATATTGCCTTTTCCATTTTCAGTTTGCAATCTCTACAAACGATCATGATTGACGACTTATTGATTACCGCGTGCACGCTGGTGTGGCTTGTGTCTAGTTGTGCATGAGCCAGCCCCGGAAAATGCGAGATTTAGAGAAACTGGGGGATTTTCTTTATTTGTAACCATTCTTATTGGTAGTGCAGAGTAGCCTTTATTCACGGAGAAGACAAGCCCGTTGTCGACCAGTTACTACACATGAATACTGGGATGTAACCGCGGATGTTGCTACTCTATTTCAATAACATGTGTTCCATAGTTTGTGATACAAGGGAAAATGTCGTCAACATTGGCGAACTATCCTAAATCATTGTACGAGAACATTCTTTTGGTAAATGGACTGTAGCCAACAAGTTTCGAACATTGTACATATGGTATGACACCGTAAAATTGTTAACATCATTGAAATTCAACTTCACTAAAACATACAAGAAAACATAATGAAATTACTTTCATGTGCTTACTCAAATTCCAAACGGGCAATTTTCTTTGCATCTGCTGCTCAGACAATTCAGCGCACAATCCAAAATCTCTATGTATACACACTATCACTGAGCGTCTACTCACTCATACTCGCGAAGGAGTGGCTGTTGGTAATCAAATATTTTCACAAAGAGTCTTTGAGAAACCATGTTACAACAGTGTTTGAACGGTCTCACTCACTGCTCATTCATAATAACTTGTCACCATGTACAAGATCACCTTCGACTTGGTGTAACACAGATTTGGACAAGAACATTGTCCGTAATTACTGTGTCCAAAAGTCAGTAGCACAACTACTAGCACCTGAAGTAACTGAAAGTTGTCGACTCATTTCTGTGCAGCCTAAGTGGAAGCGTCCGTGGTTTCAGTGGTCTCTGCGGCTGGTTCGACGGTGCCCTCAATCATGGCATCTCCCTTCTTACCTGTTCATAAAACTTACATTAAAAAATAAGTCAACACAACCTCCATGGACATAAATTTATAGCTGCTATTCGAAAGCATAAAAGAAATGCACTATTTACGAAATAAAAAATCCCTTGTGGGAAGTAAAACAACCGCTTGTTAATAAATCCTTCCATGTGTTAAGGGATGCCTAAGATAGTTCTTGCCTTTTTTCTTGCCACCACCCTTTCTCTTAGACTTGGTACCCATGCCTAACCAGGCCTTAATCTCTGGGTCATCTGGAACCTTGGTTGGCTGATACTCTTGAAGTGGTACACCAGTAATTTTGTCGGAGCCATTGGGCATGAGTAGTACAGTAAATTTGATGTGGGCTACGAAGTCACCTGTCAAAATTAATGAACCAGGCTTACGTCAGATAAATTTACCACATTCCATTTCAATCACAGCAACAAAAGAGGGCAAAAAACACATCGACATATATATATATATAGGTGAGGAAAAAACATTTCACAAGGCTCGCTAATGGAATTTTTGAGAACTTCAATTATTCTATAGTTGGCGAAAAATATTATACCAGACTTCTCATGAAGAACGGGGTAGGGCTGAAGCAGCTCATGATTCACACACTCCACAAGACCAAGACGAGCCCGCTTCTCCTCTAGAGCTCTGATTATTTCAACAAAATAACAACACACGTTACCTGCTGAAGGTGTGGAAAGAACAATTAAGAATGGAGATAAGAGGTTGAAATACACAGAAATTTCAAAGGTGAAACTTGTGCACCCATCGGCCAAGCCCTCAAATTCTCTGCAATTAATTCAATATCCAGACACATCCAAGCCCAAGAAAATATGTGATAACATTAAATAAGTTTTCTTTGAGCACGTACGAAGCCATACCTTGCAGTGAAGGGCATTATTGGGAACCTAGAATTAATCTCGCTGAAGATGAATCTTGACGCCTTTATCTTAAGATGATAGTTCTTGTCGACAGCTCTTTTGTACACAGTGGTCTGCTTCTCGTCTAATAATTTCGGCTGCATAAACGACACAAAGAACGAAGAAGTACTGAAAGTTAATATATCAGTGAGTTTGGACAAGTATGCAAAAGGGAGCTGTAAGATCAAGATCTCTAATACACCTAGTTATCACCAGACTACGATAGGGTAAAACGAAGGAAGAAAGTGTGCAAAAAATTTCGTATGTCAAGACGCTCAGCTAACCTGTCCAGACTTTGGTTGGAGTCTATCACAACGACGACGTGTAGGGATTAGTAACATCTATAAATTAAAGAGTATACCACGTATACGAAGACATAACTTTAGGAAAAAAACAATGTGCCAGGAAACATAATGCATGCTCATAATTGTAACAAACCTGTCTATGGGACCTCGGAATGGCACGATACTACCAATTAGAATTTAGACATAGATTCGTTGTGCACGAAGACAAACGTTCCACGCCATGCAAGCTATATTATTATATCACAATGTTTCTTTACAACCACCACATACGGGCTCCCCACAAAGAACATATGCAACATAAAAATGCGATCTGAGCACCATATTCTACGAAGCAAAACCTTGTTCTATTCAAACAACAGTTGAAAATGCTCCTAGTAACCGTGCATGGTAGAAGTTGACATCGCTGAAAAGAACGTTTAGAAAATTACCATTCCATCACCAGTGCTGGTCACGATATCTATTGCGTACACTTCGTTTTCCTCAAACTCAGCATCATCTACACGCGTCTCTGGGTTGGACACGCTCAGAATTACTTTGTTGGCATCAATGACGAACTGCTTCAGCTGATGACTCAACACACCTTCAGCAATCTTACAGTCGTATGCAGCCGCCACCTTCTGAATAGCTTCTGTCACGTCCTTGTTCTGCAAAATAAAGTCATTTCATCATCAGTACCATAAAAGCGAGGACGGGTTATTACGAAACCCTGAACCTGTAAATTTAGTATCAAGGGAAACAATCAGGAACAGACCTTCTTCCCAGGCCTCACTAGACGAAGGGCAACCTCTACAGCTGTATGAGCGGCAGCCAAAACATCTGCAGCACGACCTGTAACAGGTCCTTCGCTAAGCACATGTGTATGTGCGACAACGGCTATAAATCCGTCAACATGGCAGCCTAGATCTCTGCAAACCAACAAAGTTCTGCTCAATAACGTGAACACCCGTAACCTACTAAGACCGTTGAAGTTGAGGAGTTCCTAGTCCAACGAATCCAAATATATAAGCTGCCACTGATTCAATTGACCTGCCCTAGTTAACAGAAACAGCAAACACTCTCTATTGGCTAGAACGGCAACTCTGTGCGTTGAAGTTGAGCGAGACACACAGAGTCATGGATTATGAGCCCAAGGTAAGGCACTGATTTCGCACATGAAAACTGTGTATACTGTTCCATTCTAAATCAAAATCTTCAATAAAAGTAGTATTTCAAAAATTAAATGATTTGAAATTCCACCTCTTTCAAACTTACATTTTGACCATGTCATTTGCTGCAAGAACAGATTCGTCGCTAGCCAAGGGCGAAAAGTGGCACACAGTGTTGTTGACAGACACGCAAGTGGGAAAGGCAACTCCTTTGTCAATTTTCTTCTTGGAGTTCTTGTACATTAGAGCTGTTTGACTGCCAGTAAAGAGCTTTTCTCAGCAGGAATACAGCCTAAACTGACAATTGAGAACAGTAGCTCTGAGCGGACGTGTTCTGCTGATCAAAAAGGAACCACATAGTCCAAAACACACACATTCACATAGACAAAAACTCACTTCTTCATTTCAGTGGCTTGCATCTAATGGCCACAGTACACGCATGTAACGTGACATAGTAATTTTCTGGTAAGAAGTGTCCACTCTTGTAGCCATTCAAACTGGAGGAAGCAGCACAAGGAGTAAGTCAGGTCCAGGCGACTCACTCGCGAATCACAGAATCTCCCTTCTCACAAAGGTCAACAATTTTCGCTCCCGGTTTGCAATCTGCCAGCACTGCTTGCAAGGCCTCTGCGGAATTACAATAGCAACGGGACCGAAAAATCCACAGTCATTCTCCAATCCAAGGAATCATCAAAGTAGTTTTGCTCGAACCATGCAGAGGCCCGCGCACCTATTCCTATGCAGGGACCATTCACCCCAAAGCGTAAGCTCCCAAATGACTCCTTTCAATAATATAATTTCGACCACTAACAACAAATATTACCATGCAAGCAAATGCAACAGTTTCAATTACACCCTCAAAGCTCCCAATGCCATCTCCCCGCAATTAGTCAATCCAAAGATTGAGTTCACGCCATTCACCCAGCTCGGGGCACTGATGATCATTCGCAGTAGCTGCATGAAGATCATGACTGTACACGACAACATCACAACATTTCCTCCAAGCTGTAATGTGCAACGTAGCAATTAGGCTGTGAAACTACGTACTGTTAGCGACCTCTGCCGCGCACTTGTACTTGGTGACGACATCTGGCGACCTCAGGTCGAGCTCCTTCTCCTCTTTCATTTCATCATCCGACATCGCGTCTAGTTTATTGCAAACACCACCAACTCGACTCAGCTACCAACCTTCACTCCCTGACACTTCGAAAAACGATAGCTCGAAAACCTCAAAACTGCTCAGAATAAGATTAAAAGAATTTCTTCCCAACCCTAGTGTAGCGAATCAGTAAAGGTCATGAGTGTCGGAGGAAGGGACAAAAAACAAGCGAACGAGAAGTGCGACAACAACAGAAATCTCCGTCGAAGCTTGGTGTTAAGTACTTCTCGTCAGCGGCAAAGCTGCTCCATTAGGATTGAATACCGAAACCCTAACGATAATCATCTGTGCATGGAAACCATCCAGAACTGCTTTGAAAAGGGTCATAACCAAAAAGATGACGGAAAACGGGGTAGAAAGCAAGCGAAGCGAAAAGAGCGACGACAATGGGATGCTGGACAGCACTCCCGACGGTTAAGATCCTGGAAAACAGTGAAAGAGTTGCCTCTTATAGTTAGGGTTTGCCAGCAAAACCCTAATTGGCGACACCCTTCCTCTATTTCCCTGCATTCAAAATCAGGATGCTATGTGATATGCCACGTCACAAAGTTCTCTTTAATCTTTCCTTGGTTCTCCCTGCTTATTATTGAAATTTTATTTTTAACATTTTGGGCATCAAAAATTTATTAAAAATTATTTGTATATTTTTTGTTTGTTAGTGATATGTTTAAATAACATTCTCATTTTTTATCTGGAACAAACAAAGTCATGAAACAAATCTATGAATTATAAAAGACACATGAATTTATGACTGTTATCATTGTATATGAAGCTTGATATGAAGTTTCATATTCGAAATGATTTACTTAATTCTGCATAAATCATAACTTTTAATATCTTTTAAAAATATTTGAATACAATCACCGTTGTGATGCTAAATTTTATCAATTCAATTCTATTGCACAAATTTTAGTTATCATGGTACTTAATTTTTAGTTGAGTTTGCTGCTGAATTCACATTACCATCTCCACAGCTATATCCCTGAAAATAACCATCACCATATTGTTGAATCATCACCATATTGTTCAACCATCACCATATTGTTGAATCGCTCAAAGTTGACAACATAACCGAGTGAAAGCTCATCCCAGAATTCTTCACAATCTTTTACATCAGTTCATCGGCACAGGTCAATACGTCAATTGCAGCAGCGCTTTGCTGTACCAGTTTAGGTCAATTTTCGAATCTGCCAAGAAAAATACAAAGCTCATTCCAATTTACCTAAGGTTTTTTTATTTTTTATTTTTTATTTTTAAACATCAGAGCATCATTATCTCCGTGCTAGATTTTCCTCTAGGCAGAGCTGGAGATTCTTCATTGCGAACCAATTTACGTAAGGTTTCGTTCTTAATTTCTCAAGCTAATGCCAAATTAGTTTTAAAAAAGGAAAAGAAAAAAGAAAAAAACTTAGCTTTGTATTTTTTTAAAAATCTAAGATTTCGATCTTTATTTCTTAATGTAATGTCACGCCAGCGCTGCCACGACAAATACTTGCTATCTGTCTGCGCCGCAGAAGGCTAGATATTCTACTACGTCAAATTGATCTGCTAGCGACGGGCTATGACCATGATTGGGTTTCCTAAGATAAGCTCGGCAAATCGATCTGTGATTCATCCACCAGAGAGAAGGAGATCGATTAAAAGCAGTGTTAGTCAGCAGAAGCATAGATCGGCAAATGGAAGTCTATGGTACACAATTGGATTGTTTTAAGCTAGAATCTCAATCTGCGGTTATCTCTAGCTGGAATGAGAACTGCTTCCGTTAGGCATTGTGTTCCAGACCAGCTCGAACTCTTCACCCAAGGGAAGGTTCAGCTCTGATATCTCCATGAGAGAGGCGCTCGCGGTTACTTTGACATGGACAGCAGCAAGGCGGCCATTCACGCGCACACTGAACGGTTGAGACTGCACACCAAGCACGGACACAGTCTTGATCACGAGCCCCTGATCGATGGCGTAGTCCGGCTGGGTCACAATCGATCGAAGAACGTAATGCCCATCGGTGCGAATTGCCTCCAGCTGGATGTAGGAAGCGCGCCCTTCAGTGATGTCCATGGTGGGCTGGGTGTCGTCGTCCAGGAAGATGTGTCCCGTGGCGTATTCGCGATCGCTGCCCTGACACACAATCGAATAAGGTGCCGCGCAGAACTCAGCGAAGTCGGAGGCGGGCGCGAATGCCACGAGGAGGGAGAAGGGCGTCTTCCTAGCGGCCGTGGTCGTCATGGCAAAGTCCTGCATTGGGATAATGGAACCTTGGCGGATGTGGACATTGATCGCGTCCATGGGTGCTGGAAGGTGCTCCCAGACTCCGTGGTCCACCGCGCGGATCATTTTAGAAGTGTCAAAGAGATTGTACCAAATTCCTTTCGGGAAGTAAGCGTGCACCGAGGTTTCGTCACGCTCCAGGACCGGGGAGACGAGGATTGAGTTTCCGAGAAGGAATTGGGTGTCAATGGTCCACGTCTCGACGTCTTCTGGATACTCGAAGAAGAGGGGTCGCGCCAGCGGGGCGCCAGTCTGGTGCGCATCGTACAGCAGCGTGTAGAAGAAGGGCAGGAGGCGGTACCGCCAGTAGAAGACGTTCGACGCCGTCTCCGTGACGGACTTCCAGAGATAAATCTCCTGCGGGCCTGTGTGGATGTCGGAGTGAGAGCGGGCGAAGGGGTAGAATGCGCCAACCTGAGACCAGCGCTGGCAAAGCTCCTCGTTCGTCTCGAAATAGAACCCGCAGATATCGGCGCCCACCATGGGCACTCCGAATAGGCCAGAATTCAGCAGATTGGCGGTCGAGTATTTCATGTCGGTCCATGTCGCACCATTATCACCGGTCCAATGTGCAGAGTGTGAACCCGAGCCCACGAAGCATGACCGAGACAACACGAACGGCCGCTTCTTTGATATCTGCATCCCGAAATTTCACATTTGAGTTTACACAGCACATTATAATTAACGAATATGGAAAAACTAATGCCATCTACTAACCGCAAGCACTGCAAGACCACGAACCTTCTTCAGGGCATTGTAAGTGGCTAGCGCTTCCGTCATGCCGTAAATATTGTGAGTATCGTAAATTCGACTGCCATCGTAGTGCTCAGCAGTCATAGCCACAGTGTTCTTGTAAATTGGGAGCTTGTGTGCATAGCCATTAATTGCGTAGGGTGGGTTGTCCCAGCGTGTGAGCACATCTGGGTGGTTGTCGCAAGTCATGCAGCAGACGTCGATGATGGTGCATTTCACAGCAGGATCGTACCAACAGTTCGACCCGCTGCAGAAGTTCGAGGGCTCATTCATGTCAAGCCACAGACCATCAAACGGAACAGTCTTTTGAAACTCTTCCAGTTCCTTGGTCCACCAGTCGATCGCGTTGGGATGCAGAAAGTCAGGAATGTGGGTGAATCCCGGCCATACCTGGGCGATGTAATAACCATCCCCAGTTCCATTCTTGAGATACACTCCAAGCTCCCGGCCTCGTGTGAATGTTGCATAGTTCTCATCAATTTTGATTCCTGTCGATGCAAGGGCCAGCAGTCAGGTGAGCATTGGCAGATTCTATGAATTCATCAATACTCTTGAAGCCCGTGTCATGATGATACAGCGAAGGAGCAGTCGTATGACTGATTGACTGATTGCGTACCTGGGTCGATGATCATGACGAACTTCTGGTCGCGCTCGTGAAGACCTTTCACGAAACTACGCACTCTCTCTTCGGGATAGTGTTCCGGGTGCAAGGTAAAGTCTCTGTACCCGTCCATGTGGTCAATGTCGGACCAAATCGATTCAACGGGGAAATTGATGGCTTCATATTTCGCCATCACTGTCTCCAGCTCATCTATATCCTTGTACCCATAGCGGGATTGATGGAAACCTATTCCAATTTGAATCGACACTCAGTCAATCGATACTTATTTTCTTTGATTAGTTAACTTTCTAACTAATCCGCAACCTCTATGCAATACAAAATTTGAAGGAATGCAATTCATAGGAAAAGCCCTACCGAGAGACCAGTAGGGCATCGGTGCAGGGCGCCCGACGAGCCGCGTGTACTCGTCGACCACTGCCATTGGCGACGGTCCAGCGAAGAAGTAGAAGTCAAACACGCCGCCTATCACTCTGAAAGTGAGCGAATCCCCCTTCTTATACTCAACGTCCATGCCATTGGAATTCAGGAGTAGCACACCATGTGCTGTCCCGCCCTTCCGCATATCCATTAGGAAAGGATAGGTGCTATACAAAGGCATATCCACGTTCCAGCTGCCGATATCCGTCGCCCACAAGGTGTAAGTCCGTCCCTGCGTGAGGCGCATTCCATCCGGACGAGTGGATTCACCAAGTCCGTATAGATATGAGTTTTGTGGCAAACGGGTAGAAATCTCCAGGTACTGATCCTTGAACACCATGGAGTTGAAGGTGTGAGGGCTGCCCTCGGCTTCTGGAAGTGTGTTGAACAGAACCTCTCCATTGGATCTCCGAATGATGACAAAACTGAAAGGGTCCTTAGTCCAAGTGATTTTGAGCGGATGGGAGGAAATCGCGTAGCTCTCGTGCGCTAGCGTGAAGGAGCTCTCGGAGATCTGAATTGGTGCAGTGGACTGTCCAACGCTGACATGCTGCACGCGATCGCGCGGGATAAGAGAGTCAGGAATTTCCCACCGCGGGCGGAATGCATCAGTGATGTGAACGTGCACGCGGCCGCCTTCCTCATACCTGGTAATCATGGAAGAACAATCAAGCAATGTCTTTTACGTACTCTATCACATTTCACCACTGCACAAGCGAAATGGTTTGCTGAAATAATACAGGAGGACAGGTTTCAAATAATTCGTAACAACAAGAAGTGAAATATCAGAAAAAATCCCTTGCACTAAGCCATAGGAACTACCTGGCAATAAGTCTGAGGTCTTCCAAGTCGGGTCCGTAAGTCGCACACCCACTGATTAGCTTGAGGTGGGCCACGATCCCGCTTCCATCCGCCAGCTCGTTAATTTCGGTCATACGGTATCCTGCGCTATTGAGGTCCTCGGTAGCAAAGACCATCGGCCACACCAGCGCAAGCAGAAACAACGCCCACCCCGAAGCCATGACTTTCAGCATCCTCCCGTATCCGACCTCACGAGAGCGATGTACGAGGCTTGCCCACACTATTGATCATGAAAAGTTAGCGATTAAACCAATACTCAGGAACCATGAACCAAACATTAAAAGTTTTGGACTGCTGGCCAGTTAGTTCCCTCACATCTTATGGTACTCAATACATGCTGTTTCGGTAACTCATATCTGTACCCCACGTTGAAATGAGAACATACAGATCTGTAAACCATAACGACTTGGATTGGCACAAGTGCGCTAGTAGGTACTGGAGTTCAAGTGTGACTTGAGGGGAGGCTGAGGGCAGGATTAAGGAAGGGAGGAGGTTGGGGTTCTCTCACAGGGGTATCATGCCATGTGGATAGATGGTACCACGTGTACCATCTTGGTACTTCGAATCCGGTAGTCATTATGAATTGACTATCCAACATAACAGCCTCCTATGTACGATGAATTGCTCCATCATTAATTCGTGTTAGCACGTAACCTATGTCGCTAATCAAGTTATCAAAGACTGACTCAACACAAGGCGAGTAGCTCCGACTACGATCTACAATGGAGCCAGAATCTATGACCTCTATTACCACAAAGTAATCCTAAGAAATGATGGGTGGCTGAGGTATGTGTACGGAGACTAAATGATCTTCAATTGCTGCAACATTCGGAATACACAAGGATATTTACGACGCCAGCCAACAAGGACAAGGAGAGTCTCCGGTAAAGTTTATTACCAAACGAAGTCAGCAGCAGTTCTCTAATGGTTTGAAAATACAGAAGCTCAAGGTAAATACGAGGGTTTACTAAAATCTTTAAAAATGAAAACGGCATTACAGCTGCGGCCACAGTCGGAGATGCAAAACATTTTAAGCAAAGTAGCAAAGAAAGACGTCAGCCTGCGGTCTTTGAATTACTCCTGGCTCCACGCAAGCCAGTGTAAAGTCACGATTTTCACGAAGGGGGCAACGGGACATTGTCAAGAGGATAGCAACAGCATCCTCCGGAATCACACATTCAGGTCCACAATGCAAACAGAGAAAATCAAAGAGAAGAAGTTCGCGTCTCCGGAAGGCCAAGACAATCACAGTGGAATATGCATAGAAGCAGGCTTAACATTCATAATGGAGGTTTGGGTTGCAAGTGGACAGCCGAAGGGCGAAGTCTGAGATCGTTGGCTTACCTAAAGGCAAGTGTTAGCTCAGGAGGTGGTCCAAATGAGTAAGCATACAGTAATTGGCGGTGAAGGCTGAGGAGCTTTTCTTCCGGCGGCACCACACTTGCGGCCTCAACAGAGGCAAGTCAGAATCAAAAGCGCCAAGACATCAGCTGACAATTAGTCCTCCATCCTGATGTTGAAGTCGTGGCGGAAAAGCTTAAACTCCCTTGTGTAAACGCAAATGGGGATTTTGCAAACTGTGCGAAATGAGAACAGGGTCGAAGCAACTGCGGCGCTTGAGTGAAACAGAGATGAAGTGAACCAGTGATGGCGAAGTGGGGATCTTCACAGGTTGCCAACAAGTTCACAGTACTTTGAAATGACCTTGAATACTGCGTGACACGTGACAGCGCAAAACTGTGGCTCAATCAAGAATGGCTCTAAAGAGAAATAGTGCCACTTTTGCGTAATTCTACACTGAAACTGATTCGTGGACTCTATCGAGTCGTCGAATGTGAACCTAGTTTTTGTTTCCTAATTTCACAGCCAGATCCCTGCACTGCTGCCACATACAAACCTCCACAAGTCGTCTCGGTAAACAACAACAGGGGACGACAGTCACCTCGCGAACGTCTGAGACTCTCTCAAAGTTCGTGAGCACAACAGGATCGCGAACTTCACCGACTAAAATACAGCAAGGGTCTCTATGACATGCATTCCTCTACACTGCGCGGATGAAGGCCCAGAGAACCAAGAAAACTGTGTCTACTCGCACCCTTTCACCAATGCAAGCCTTGCCACTTATAATACTCACTCCTCGTGAACTCCCCGACGAGAAAATACGAGGACATCCGAGAGGTAAAATTCCACTGAGTTCCAGAGACTTCCGAGCCTGGAATGCCCAACGACAAAGTCCGAAAAAGTTGGTGGTTTTCCGACCCAACTCTCAAGCCGGGGGTGAAACTGCCTCCGGACTCGCTGTTGCACTGCCACGAATCGGGCTGACCGGGGATAAACGCTGAATGTGACCCGTAAAAGCTACTCTGGTACAGAAACGGCACTGCCTCGCTGGTGGGAACCATTAATCGTAAAAAAAAAACGGGAGAAACCCATCTGGTATGGTTTCCGGTCCAAGAAGAAACAAAGCGCGCGAGATGCAATGCATGCTGCGATGGACGTCAGACATTGCGACCCGAGCAAATTGGGAGCAGCGTTTGCCAAACGGGTCCGCCACGGCCGCACGATTCCGAGTGGGAAGTGTGTTGGCGACATCGTGGCCGTCGTATTGCCACGGGAGCCCCATGCAGCGACACCGTATTGTCAAGTAGAGGTGCAGAAGGCGGCCGGGCTGGTGACGCGTGGTGGGCTCCATCGACCCGGGCGACCCCCACGGGGATGTGTGGGATGCGCAGTGTCTTGAACCTGGTAGTTGGAGAATCGGACTGCAAATGGGGGCGAAGAAGAACGGGAGGCTGGGATGACGGGTGGAAGCGAATCCGGACTGGAAGGCACCGGACGGGCGATGGAATCTCAATATCCTCGCTCTGACGTCCATGATCTCTCTCCCTCTCTCTTTCCGACTGCTGTTCTCCTAGTAATAGCATTCGTGTTTAGGGTACATGTTCCCATCGAAACCCTCACATTGGGGAACCGTGTTCGATTTACGTTTGACTCATCTCCTCGGTTCTTGCTGACGCTTTGGAAAGCGGAGACTCATGAAGAAACCAATGAATCACGTTCTCTTTGTTGTTGTGGTCGTGGATGATAAACTGGAAGGAATTTTTCAAAACACCATAATATGAACTTACGTGGTAGATTATTTTAGTTACTCCTTTTGTGCTGTACAAGGTGAAAAATTTGTCAGAAAGTACTGAAGGGTTTAAGTATTGTAGCTACAATGTATGTCACGTCAATTCTTATTATGAATAGGTAGTAATTCTTCCAAACAGCATTGGAGATGATTCATTTATTTGTAATGTGTCATTAGAATCTCAAGTACATTGCAATGAATATACTATATCTGTGTAGGAACATCACTAGTAACACATATACAAAGTTTTTAATTGCTGATTTAATTTTTTTCTGGAGATCATTTTGAAAATATAATTACAATTTGTTTGACTCTATATATATTCATTCATTCATTCATATATGCACGTAGTATGTGTGTGAGCGTAATTCAAACTTTGATAAATCATGAAGAATTATTATAAGTTTTAGAATAAAATAGATGTTAACGTCTAAAAAAACGGTTTGCCAAACTTTGAGATGAGATGATACATCATTTTAATATCAGTTACTAAGTTGAAACATGTTTTGCTGTTTTTGAAAAAATAATTTTAGAATGTGACCTCATCAACTTATTAAATAACTTGATAAAACCCGAGCTTTTACTAAATCCAAACTAAACACTATATTTTTTACATACTGTTGTACATGATTAATACAGAGTGTAGATTGGCACTAGGAAGAAATTATTCGATTGCAAACAATTTCATCAAAGATTCAGAGACAAGGCAGAATGAAAAGCTTGAAGACATCAGCTGACAATCAGTCCTCTATGAAGTCACGGCGGAAAAGCTTAAACTCCCTTGCGTAAACACAAACGGGGATGTCGCTAACTGTGCTGAATGAGCACAGAGTTGAAGTGGCAGCGGCGCTGTAGTGAAATAGAGATGGAATGAACCGGTGATGTCGAACTGAGGATCTCCACAGATTGTCAACGAATTTACAGTACTCCGTAATGACCTCAATCACTGCGTGACATGTGACAGCACAAAACTGTGGCTCGATCAAGAATGGCTCTAACGCGATCTAGTACCACTTTTGCGTAATTCTACACTGAAACTGATTCGTGGACTCAATCGAGTTGTCGAATGCGAACCTAGTTTTTGATTCTTTAATTTCACAGTCAGCTCCCTGCACTGCTGCCACAGACAAACCTCCACAAGTCTTCTCGGTAAACAACAGCAAGGGACTACCATCACCTCGCTGATGTCCGGGGCTCGCTCGAAGTCCGTGACCACAACTAGATCGCGAATTTTACCGACTAAAATACATCAAGGGTCTCTGTAACATGAATTCTTCAACTCTGCGCGGATGAAGGCACAGAGCGCCAAAAAAACTGTCTACTTGTACCTTTTCACCAACGCCACTTATAATCCTCTCTCCTCGTGAACTCCCTAAGGAGAATTTCTGAGGGTGATTCTAGGGGTAAAATTCCACAGAGTTCCAGAGACTTCCGAGCCTGGAATGCCAGACCATAACGTCCGAAAAAGTTGGTTGTGTTTCCTATCCAACTATTTAGCCTGGGGTGAAACTGTCTCCGGACTCGTTGTTGGACTGCCACGAATCAAACTGACCGGGGATGAACGTTAAATGAGACCCGTCAAAGCTACTCCGGTAGAGCAAAGGCACCGCCAAGCTGGAGGGAACCATGAAAGGAACGTGGTAAAACCCGCTGAGTGAGGTTCCCGGTCCAAGAAGAATCAAAGTGCGCAGAGTGCGATGCATGCTGGGATGGACGTCAGAGCTCTCGGCGCGGGTGCTCCAGAGGCAGCGTCTGGCAAACGGGTTCACTATGGCCGCACGATTAAGGATGGCGATTGGATTAGCTGCAACGTGGCAGTCAGGTGGTCGCGGGAGCCCCACACAGCCACAACGTTGAATGGCATGGAGGTACGGACGGAGGCTACGGTGGTGACGCGTGGGGATGTCGCCCAAAGGCCGCGACGTTGTCCGAGGGACGCGCGAATCCTGCAACTGGTGGTTGGAGAATCGAAAAGGAAATGCGGGCTGAGGGGCACCTGTTCCCATTCGACCCTCGCGCTTGGGAACGATGTTCGATGTCCCTTTGCCTGGTCCCTCACGGATCTTTCAAGCACACTCGAGGTCCAGCCGCCCCATTTTGAGGTCTTAAATAGATGACCAACTAGGGAACTCTTCATTGATGACCATAGAAGAACTTATTGTATTACATATTAAATCTATTTTAAAACTATTCATGAAAAAGTTAGATTGATTTCCATCATAAAAATATATTAAGTATGTACAAATATCAAAATTTTAATTTTTTCTATCAAAGTCCTATTATGAGTCACAATGGTGATGGCAAGGTTTTCTATAAATAGGTAGCAAAGGGCAGCAAACTGTGAAAACAAATGATTCCAAAGGTGCCATCACAGAGAAGGAGATCTTAATGAAATCTGCACTTGTGTGTGTCTGAAACATGGATGGCCACTTTATTCATCATTGCACTGAAATACCACCACCATCCTCTTTTCTCCTTTATTCCCATGACAGTGAATCTACATTGGAGCCATCTGAGAAGCACCCCTTCAAAGCATTATAGAAGGCCAAGGCTAAACCCATTCCAATGCTTGGCTTTTGTTTTTTTAAAGGAAGAAAAAGACCATATAATAATGATAATAATAATACCTCTTCATTTGAACTATATGTGGGTGTGAGAAGCTTTTTTGAAAACTACAGTTTTACAATTATGTGAAGAATTGTATGTGTGCATGGGATATCTTAGAATCATGGTTAATTCTTGTTAATGTGGAGCAGGAAGAGCCAAAAATTAATTCTGGGTCAGATGGCAAGAGACTGTTTGTTGTTGTTGATGTTTTTTTTTTTGGTATTCCACAATATTGGCAGTTAGCAAATGATTCCCGAATATTTTCAGCATGCACCACTTAGAGACAGAGCGGTGGAGAAAACAAATGAAGCCTGGTGGGGAAGAAAAGAAAAAGTCAGTTGACACTATTCTCTTAAAGGACAGTCATCATGCCACCATCATGAAATGAAACATAAATAAAAAAAAAAGCAGGAAAAAACAAAAAAAAGAGAAAAAAGAAAGAATTTGTTTCTTCTAGGGGTGAAAAGAAAAGCAGGAAAGTTCATGTGGAGAGATGCGGAGGATCACAAAAGGCAGTTCCATTGGAGGGAAGGGGAGGGTGGGGTCTTTTTAGGGGGAGGAGAAGACACACCCTGGCCCACCAAAAGTAGGGGAACGGTAATAGGTCCCTTTAATTTGTGGATAGCATTCCATGCCAATTGTAGCAAATTCTGTTGAATGGGAGGGAGGGGCATGCAAGAGGGATGAAGCCTTTGTGGGGTAATGGCATATGTTCCAGGTTCCAAGCCCAGAGCCCACAGGATGAGATGAGGTGACATGTGTTTGTGGTCTTGGTATTCCAACCTTGTCTTTTGCACCTTCCTGCTGGCCCACCAGAGAGTTTTGAGGTAGAAAAAAGCAACTAGATTGAGCATATGGGGTTTATTCACCCCATATGGAATGGTGGGGATAGGGTGGGTCCACCTTCAACCAAACACACACAAGGATAATCATCTTTTAATTATAAAAACATGATGCACCCTCCCCACACCCACTTGTCCTCAGGAAGGAAGGAGAGAAGCTCCACCCTGTACCTTTCTTCTTTTCTCTTATTCTTTTAATTGATTGATTAATTTGTTTGTTGATTTGGATTAGGTTTGCATGGGGAAGGGTGTGAACTTTTGAAAATGCCTCCCCCAAACAGATTTATCCATAACTGTCTCTGTACCCAACTCTCATATTCCCTTCCACTCACTCACTCACTCACAGACCAGATTAATATTTTCAGGTTTTATTACCCTCATCATATTTTTTTAAAAATCAAACAAACATGGATTAACAATCAAGGATTCCAAGCAAACAGAGGCTCCCCACTGCTAAGAATGGTGGTAGAGGTGAATGTGTCTGCCACATCACACTGCTACTATTGGTTTACAATATTTAAAGAAAATAAAAAGTTGAGTGTTGGATTTGAAGAGGCACTACTCACAAGTGAAGAGGACTTGTTATATTTGTTTGTTTTTTTCTTTCTTTCTTCCTTTTCATATATATATTTCACCAAGGATTCAAGTACATAGTGTTCACATCTGATTTATGCAATGAATCATTAAATATTCTCTTTCTTTTTTCCTTTTTATTATTATAGTTATTATTTTATAATTTGAAAAATAAATAAGTAAACAAACAAACAAACAAAACCAGTAATGCATAAATTCATTAGATGTTTATTATTTGAAACTAATTTAAATTTATGATAAATTTTCTCTCTCTTTGCTGTAAATATTTAAGATTTTTCCGTAAATTAATTTTTTGATCATTTTTAATTGAATTATATCAAATAAGGTATAGTAAAAAATATAAGACATAAAGAATTTACAATTTATTTAAAAAGTGATCTCTTATATAGATCTTTTATACTGAAATATATGGATTTCAATCAAATTTAGTAGGCTTGCTTAAACTTAAGGCATGTTGGAATTTTTCTTTATTAAGCATGTATAGTATAGGATTGCTAAAATAGGTCCCTTACAGCATGTAATGGAAGAGATATATTTTCATATTTTGTTGGAAGTTGCCTTGAACAGATTTTTAAATTCTCCATTTCCATACTTTGGATTATTTTATCCATTTTAGACTTTGACAAATGCATCATTAGTAAATTATTTTATTCTAATTTGTATGATTTTTACAATTTTTTAAAAGTTTGATGAATTTTGAGTCAATTTTATCTTTTAGATTTGAATAAATAAAATATAAAAAGAAAACAATTATCCTTCCTCTTATATAAAAATGTATTACAATCTTACATTTGAGTGCATGTTTAATCTTTTATTTTATCATTTTATAGATAATATAATGAAAACCTATCTTACTATTTGATAATGATGTTTAAATTCATATTAGGATTTTTTTTGTTTTTATTTTTGTTTTCTAGAGTTGTATAGTAATATTTTGTTTTCTAAAAAATGATAATTTATCATCTTAATAATTACTAAATATAGAATTTATGATTATTTAGATTTATATTTTATCAATTATATGTCCAAATTAAAGTCCATGATACCTAAAACAAATAATACTTGTTGCAATTTGCAATTAATATTTGTCAATTTGTTTTAATCACATCCCAAATAAGACCAAAAACTTTTGCCATTCAATTCTATATTATTAATTTTCACAGGATCTATAAATTTTTACACTTATAAAATTAAACTACAAACATTTTAAACTATTCTATTATGTTGTATAATGGTATGAGTAGGAGTTTAACACCAAAGCTGTAGAAAAAACTAGAGAATTTGCATATGACAAAGTCATTAACAAATTGATTATATCCAAAACAACAGTTGTATATTTTGTATATGTATATAAGTATATTGGATCTTTTAAATACTTTCAACAAGATTCTTTATGAATTTATAAGTATTAATGTCAATTTAGAGGATGAAAATAAATAATTTCTGCTATTTACTTAATTTCTTCCATTAATTTAAGCTTATATACTACAATTAGAATTAGATATATATAATGTAATTTTGCTTCTACAATTTTTTTCTTGATTGTCTTCATTTGAATCAATTCTACACCCTTCCACAAAAAATTTATAAGAAAGTTTTAAAATCATGTCAATTAATTAAATTTATACTTTTTATAATAATATATAAAAAATATTTATTTATTATAATTTAATAATAGATAAAAATATATAAAAAAATTATTCTACTTTAGAATGATGACTTTTATTTAGTAGAAATAATATATTTATATTTGGTCACCAATCTAATATCAATAATCAATATTGATAAAATAATATTAAAAGATTTTTTTTTTTGTCAATTACTGACCATGTTTTTAAAAACAACTCAAGATATGCAAGTTACAAGATGAGCCAAATTTCTTAAACAAGATGATTTATATATTTAAAATAATTTTGGATAATTTTGATATCTATAATGATAAGAATATCTTTTTGTACAAGCTAAGCTTATGTTTTGAAGAATGCTAAATATATAGACTATCTCTTACATATAAAAAGCAGTACCTTTATGGTTTATTTTGAATTAATTTTAAGCTACATTGTATCTAAAGTACAAATATTCATCAACATCCGATAGATTAAAGTTATTATTAATGTGTACCTCTATAAAGATGTCAAGGATATATAGATTATTAATATTTTTTAAATTTAACTAATATCATATATACAACTATAGAGCAATCATAACATCTATTATTAAAGTTATTTTATAAATATATAATATTTTTTATTTTTTATATTATAAAAATATTTTTAAAATCATAATAGAAAATTATATAAATATTTATGATCTAATTTTTATTAGTTAAAATATATTTATATAAAATATTATTATAAGATTATTACCTATATAAAATTTTAGAATAAAAATCACATGAATCTTAACTTTGATTGCAAATAAAAAATTCATATTTTAATAAAATTTAGAATCTTAAGTATAATACATATAACATAAAAAATTTCTATTGCTTTTTGCACAACCATTATTCTTTTTTGTAGACCATATAGCCTTTTTAAATCTAATAATTTTATTATTATTATTATTATTTTATAATTATAATTATTTTATAATTTAATTCAATTTTGAAACATGATAGAATCTATAAATTCTTTGTGAATAAGTTTTTTATATTCAAAAAGACACTATTGAAACATCTTACAACTTAGATACATAATCTACAAACCTCATGGTTTTTTAAAAGTTTCTATATGGTCTTTTTATTAACTAGTATATATGGAGGTAAGATTGATGGCATTATTAGCCTTGTCAATATTGTTCTTGTATGCTACTCTTGGTTTAAGACTCTCTAATTCTTTGTATTAAACAATCATGCTTTTAGTATTTTTATATTTTATACATATATCTTTATTTATTTATTTTTATTTATTTTGATCTTTTTTGATCTATTTTAGTCATATAAAAATACATTATTTTTTCAAAGGTCTACATAGATTTATGTATTTGATAGTTTAATAAGATAATTATAAACAACATCAACACTAATTATATTTTGATAAAGAATAAACCACCTCTTTTTCTTTAAAACATCAAAGTATTTTAGAAGTTATAGATCACCTTCTTCTAAATTAATATTTTTTTATAATATAAGTTTTATTTATTTATTTATTTATTTATTTTTTACATAGAATCTCTTGAATTATAATATTTATGAAAAAATTAATAAAAATTAAAAAAATATCATAGCTTAAATATAAGAATAAATAAAAAATTGATGCTTTCTATGCATCATCTTTGTTTATCACCTCAACCAACACAAATATTAATTATGAAGGTACAAAGATAGCAAATTTTTTTTCATTAACTATATCATCTCAAACGACTCATAGAAACACAATTATATTTTTTAGAGAATCAATAATTATTTTTTTAGAAAAAATTAATAGTAATAAATCTAAATTTTAAGATTTCATCAACCAAGTATAATTTATCATTAATTTAGTTATTTAACTCAAGTATCTTAAATTAAGTTTTTAAAAATTATTTTTGATAGATTTATTATTTTATTTTTATTAAAATTATATTTTAAGTAGCAAGATTCTTTATTAGATAACTTAGGCACATTTCTAGTGGAATTTTGATTTATGTGTAAAGAGCATGAAGTAATTTAGACTCAACAAAAAAATATTAGATTTTACAACAATAAAATTGGTTTTATATTTGCATGTGCATCAAAATTTTGATAAGTAATAGTTGATATCAAGTGGGATGATATTATACTTGTCAATTAATGTCTTTAAAAATTTTAGAATGATGTAAAAAATTTTAATTTGTCTAATTTTCAAACATTAAGTCAAATAATTGATTTTGTTGTCAAATACAACAATTAATTTTTAAAACTTTACTTAAAAAGTAGTATAATGGTACTTTATTATTTGTATATTTTTGTAGCAAATAATCTTGCTACCAACCAAGATACATAGTAAAATATGGAAGATATGCAAATTAATGGTGTACAATTTATTTTTTAAAATATAAATAAAGCTACATGCTAATAAAAAGGATTGTATCTATATTGTATTGAATTAAAATACACTATCCTGTATTGTCTAAAAAATAAGTAAAATTACAAAATAATACATAAAATTCTCAAAGAATATAATTTATTACAAAACAAGTATGCTTAATTCTAATTAAACCTTATAGCTAGAATCTTCTATAATCTCATCTTGTAAAGTTAATCCATCATTTTTAAAATATTTTTCTTATTTTTTTTAATTAATTTTGTTTAAGACTTAAAAATTCTATAATTTTTATTTTTTACTTATTAGATTTTGGTGTCTTTGTTTATTTATTTATAATTTATTTATTTAAGTGTTAAAAAATATTATTGATATAAAAAATTAAACTTAAATATTTAAAAATTATAGATGATTAATTTTTATCTTATAGAAATGTTGCCTATAAATTCTTATTAGTAGTAGTTATAAAAGGCCATTAAATTTTAGTAGTATTTAATATTATAAAATTTTAAATTTATTTTATTTTTTAGATTTATTATGGTTAAAAAATAAAATCCGTAAATAGATTAGATATCTTGTATTCTTAAATTTCTTATTTATTTATCTAAAAAGACATCAAAGTAATAAATACATCATATAGCTACAAAAGTCATACTTCTATTTTTAAGCAATAATATTTATACAAGCCATTAGAGAAAGAAAATTTTTGGTCAACTTTGTATAAATAAAAATTTATATATATATATATATATATATTTATAAAATAATATGTATTTTATACAATCCAAATAGAATTTTTGGAATATATTATTTCAAAAGATAATTTAAAAATAGATTATAAGATTATATAATTTACTATAAATGATTTTTTTTTAATAAACTACATGTAATGATTAATTCTTTTTAGGATTTGAAAATTATTATTTAATGTGTTTTAATTTTTTAAAAATTGGTGATTTATTTATATTATTAATTTATTAAAAAAAGTGGAATAAAATAAATACATACAAGTAGTATTTTAATGCTTAAAAATTATTTTTATTACAATTTTTATTTTATATTACTAAATTTTTTTAAAGCTATTTTTTATAGAAATAAATACATTAAAATTGATATTAGATACAATTTAATTACATTTAGATGCAAATGATAGATTTTATTCTATTTTTTTAATTTGAAATTTTTTTTAACTATTAAGATTAATTATAAGATCCAAAATTCTTACCATTTTAGATTCATCTTAAGAACAATGTTATTGATTAGCAAACACTTCATATTATTAATCCCATAGACTTCTTTAAGCTTTATCTATTTTAAAATAATCATAGTTGTTAATTCTAATGGATTTTAATATACAAATTTTAATTTTAGAATTTTAAAAATCTATCTTTGTAATAGTAGATTATCTAATTAAAATAAAAAAATCATATCTTATACAAAAGTTATCATTGATAATTTGTAATTTTTTAATTTTTTGTGATAATATTTATTTTAATATTATATTAAATATTTTATATGAAGGTTTTAGAAGACACTATTTAACATTCTAAAGTATAATATAAAAATATTTTCAATTTTTTGTTCTTAAATTTATAAATAAATAAATTATATAAATTTAATTATAAAATAATATTATAAATATACTATCAATTGTTATTAAGTCAATTAAATAGCTTTTTTTATGCTATTAGTAGAACTTTGATATAATATTAGAATATATTATTTTATTTAATAAATATTATTTTTAACTAATTATAACTATCATCTATAATTTGATACTTTTGATTTTCTAAAATTTAAAAGAATAGTAACAAAAAGGTTTTAATGAATAGGATATTTGTGCTTTCTATAAAAATATAAATATAACTAAAAATAAATTAAGAACAATGTAAAGATAATGTGGATATGTTTAGAAAAAAATAAATTCTATTCCAAGTTAATTATAGGATATGATTGCTTTGTAGTAAAATTAAGATTGATCCTGAAATAAGTTAGATTATTGAAGGTTTGATTTTTTTTTTTTTTTTTGTTATTATATATATATATATATATATATATATCTATATTAGTTTCAATTCTTATAATTAATAAAAATTTATCATATTTCTTATATATCTTATATTTAGCATATATTAATCATAATATAATGCTAAATATAAGATATATATCTTATATTTCTTTTATTTTGATATGTTAATCATAATATAATATTATGATTAACATATCAAAATAAAAGATATATATATATATATATATATATATATATATTCTGATTAACATATCAAAATAAAAGATATATATCTTATATATCTTATATTTAGTATATATCTTGTATTTAGCATATCGTAATTTAAAAATAATAATAATTTGTACTAAAAAAAATTTAAATTATAAGTGGCACCAAAATAATTTGGAATGTTTTATACATTGGCATAGATATGATATGCACTTAAGAATCTTATATTATTTTATTAATAGTATATAATTATTTATCTTATTAATATTTAAGAATTGACTTTTATTTTTTTGATTCTTAATATTTATAAAACTAACAACTAATTGGTGAAAGAAAGAAAATATAAAATATAAAAAATTAAAATTAAAATATTTTATATATTTAATTATTATATTTAAAAATTACTTTATAAAAATAATAAAATAATTATTTTTAGAATTTTAAAATAAAATGTTATAATTTTCTCATCTTTTATGTTATAAAAATTGACATGAAGATCCTTAAGAAAGACATATTGTTCTTTGAATAGATGAAAAAAATATAATGCATGTAATATATCACAAAGATATAATTGAAGAAGATTTTAGAAAGTTCAACTTGATTCTAAAAGATTCTAAAAGATTCTCTATAATTTTGAAAAGGCCCAAGTAGGTCCTAGTAGATTCTAAGAAGGTTCTAAATGGTCCTAGAAGATTCTACAAGATTTTAGATGGTTGTAGAAGATTCTTAGAGGCTTAGATATTGTATGAAGTTGCTAAAGAAGGATCTTAGACTTACTTCACTTCCAAATATCAAGGAAACTCCTTAAGGAGCTTCTTTATATCTAGTATATACAAGAGTCAAGGCTAAGGGGATCTCAATCTCAACAATGCAATTCTTATGGCTCAACTTAGGCCATTTAGTCTTATTCTTATTCTTTGTGATAATTCCTTACTTGTGTTATAAAATGAACATCTTTTGTTTTAGTTCTTTGAACTTTTGAAATCTTATTCTACTTAATTAGTGTGTCTATATCAGTTTGTTGATATTGACATAATACAATATTAGAGCTTGGTCTTTCTAAATAGAGAGTGGATTATCTATCTTCTTTGAAGTACTATATTGTTCTAGAAGTTGCAGATTACCTTCTTCTAAATTGATATTGTTCTTGATTTTTTATACTTTTTTCTTCTTATATCATTTCTATGGTAGCAAGTGAAGAGTTTAATATGGTAGATTCTAAAAAAGCCAAATTGGATTCAATTATAAATGCTCTTGAATCATTAAGAGTCAAATTAAAGATCTTGTCTAAAAAAAATAAAGAACTTTATATGACCATACATAATAGTCTAAGACCAAAACCACTTCAAGCCACTATCATAAGTCATCCTAGGAACTCCATCATTAAGGTATATTTTATTAAAAGATATATGTATTTGATATAGAAATTCAAAATCAATAATAAAAGAATAAAAAATTAGCATCCTAAAAAAATTTGATGAAACTTGCTCAAAATTTTATGACTTTGTAAATTAAGTATAATTTATTATTTTATTATAATATCAATGGTATTTTATAGAAGCATTTTGTATTGGTCTCATTAGAATATTGCTTTTATATCAAGCTCTGTCTTGATTTATTCTATTGTTTAAAAAGAATTATTTTATATTTTATAATTTTGAAATATTTTTGGCAATATTTGAAAAACATGATAAGATTCATTTTGCCACAATTGAAATTTGAGCCTTTTGACAAAGAACATATTTTGAATTTGTTTATGCTTTGAAATTTTGGCTATTAGCATGTAATATCAATTATGATGAAGACACGTTAATAAGTAAATTTTATTGGAGATTACAAAATGATGTAAAAGATCTATTATTGTTTATGTCTAATCCTCAAACTTTTAATAAAGCTATTAATTAAGCTATGAAAAGTAATAATCGACTATTTCAATATTGGTAAAATAAATGTCCATTGCCTATGCCATAACTTTATACCAATTACTTGGCATCTTCTATATCTTCCAATTCTAGTCAATATTTGGAAATAGAAGATATGCAAATGATGTTGTTTGCTTCAAATTCCTTTTAAATAAGAAAAGAAGTATAAAAAAAATACTTATATTTGTATTATGAAAAACTTAGCTATAAGGTTAATAATTGTCATAAAAAGTGTTGACATACATATCAAATAAGGAATGTGACTACATCATTAAGTGCTCTACAAGAAAACAAGAACATTCAATTACAATAGGGATCATGCGGTTGGATTCTTCTACTCCACAAATAAAAATATATCTTATACTATCATTTAGTTTTTCTTATTACTTTACTATATTAATATATATGGGTGCCTAAAAATTCAAAATCCTTGCTTTAATAGATTTAAGAGCTTCTAATTGCTTTATTGACTTAAATTTTTTAATAATCCATAGAATTTTTATAATTAAGAAATCTAAGATTGTTCATATAAAAATAATAGATTATTGACTTTTATCTTGTAGACATGTTATTTATAAAATCAATTCATTAGAAATATTATCAAAAAATTACAATAGTCAAGTTATATTTTACATCATTAGATCTCCATCTATATTAAGGACATACTTATCAGAACCTTCTAGAACATTCTAAAAGATTTCTAGAACTCTCTAGAAGCTTCCAAAGCCTTCTAACGTCTTTTTAGTTAGTAGAAGTTGCTTGAGAAGCTCCCTAATGATGGAAGTTGTTTGAGAAGCTCTCTAATTGGTGGAAGCTGCTTGAGAAGCTTCCTAGGTAGGAATATATATTGGAGTCGAGGTTGAAGAATTCTTCAGTCTCGACAACACATGTCTTGGAGCTCTAGCTCACCTCTCTAGTGTTGTTTTTGTACTCATCTAATTAATCCAATTCTCGCCAATTCTTCTTGAACTTCTTGTTTAGACTTCAAGTCTATATTCTGTGTCCGTGACAATTTGTCGAGACTACTCTCATCTTAGATATCAGAGCTAGTTCCTTCTTATTGGAGTGTGGATTATCCCTCTTTTTGAAGATATACTAGTGTTTTAGAGATTGTAGATTACCTTCCTCTAAATTGATATCTTTTCCGTTATAATATTGGAGTCTTGTTCTTTTTAGAGATAGTGGATTATCTCTCTTCTTGAAGGTCTTAAGGCATTTTAAAGATTGCAGAGTATCCTTTTCTAAACCAATATTTCCTTCTTGTAGAAATAATTACTTCCTTTCTCTTAGAATGGCCGGAGGTCAAGACATTAATATGACTGAAAGTTTGGAGTCCAAGTTGGATGCCATTATGAATACTCTTGCCACGTTATGACAGGGAACTACAGTGATTAAAGGAGTCTTTGCAAGACTTCATAACGACGGAGCATCTAAAATAGCACAATCTGGACTGCGTCAGTCTCAAGCTTTCATACCAAAAGAAGCAGCTTTACGTGTGGTTCAACGAGAACCATTGCTTCCACAACAAAAAGAGCCTCGAATTAGCCTCCTAGACAAGTTTGATGGTACACGCTCCAAGTTTCGAGGTTTCATCAATCAAATCAAATTGATAACAACTCTTCAATCCAAACGTTATCCGACGGAGGAATCACACATTAGATTGGTTGGAACTTTGCTTACAAGACAAGCTCTATCATGGTTTGCTCCTCTGTTCAAAAAAAGATCACTGATTTTGAACAACTTTGAGACTTTTTTGGAAGCATTTGCAGAAGCATTTGGTGAGCATGACAAGGCTCGATGGACTACAACAAAAAATTGATCGCTACGACAAAGGACTCGCTCTACATCAATTTATGTGTTGGATATCAGGCAATTGGCATGCGACATCAACTATGACGAAGAAGCATTGATAAATCAATTCTATTGAGATCTAAGGAATGACATGAAGGATTTGTTGTTATCCCTTCTTGATCCACGAATGCTCAACAAATCCATTAGCCAAGCTGTGAAGTGCGATAATTACCTATTTCAGCATCGCCAAGACCAACACTCCAAACAATATACAAGTCGTCACAGTGCAACTATATCGGCAAGTAGCCTAAATTCACAATTAGAGATGGAGGACATGCACATTGATGCGGTACGTGTCAAATCCCTTATTCCAGAAGAAAAGAAGCAGCGTATGGAGAAAGATTTGTGTTTGTATTGTGATGGAGAAGGCCATAGAATTGAAAATTGTCATAAGAAATAAAATAGATGTAGCATCAAGAATAGAGGTGCGTTTGTTCAGGAAAACGAGGATGCCCGGCCACAATAGGAACCGTGCGGCTGGACAAATCAAAACCAGGTTCCTCTCTTTTTACCCAAGCTGCTCGTTGTTTTATAATTTTTTTGTCTTTAGGCCCTTAAAAACTAAAAATCTTAGTCTTATTAGATTCAGGAGCATCTGCTTGTTTCTTAGACCAAGAATTTGCTAAGCGTCACAAAATTCTCCTAGTACAAAAATTCAAGCCTGTTCACATAGAAGTAATAGATGGACGACCTTTATTGTTTGGAAGTGTCACCCACGAATCAGAACCTATAGAGGTGACGTTTAAAGACCATAGTAGTTATATTATTTTCAATATTATTAGCACTCCGTCAAATCCTATTATTCTTGGTCTTTTTTGGTTGAAAAAATATAATCCATTCATAGATTGGAGGTTGCGGAGGATAACATTTTCCATAGAATAACCTAAGGACAAGCCTGGAAGAAGATCCCAAACTAAAAAGTCCTTGTTTATTGGAGCAAGAACGTTTGTAAGATTGTGCAAGGAAGACACACTATTGGTCATTTATGCAACTCCAACTAGTGGAGAGCAGATTTCAACAGCAGGTATATCAGAATAATACAAGGATTTTCAAGACGTGTTCCAAAAGAAGAATGCTGACATGCTATCGGAGCACCAACCATATGATTGTGCCATAGAATTATAAGAAGGAGCACAACCACCTTTTGGCCCAATCTACAACCTATCGCAAATAGAGTTGGCTGAGTTGTGGAAATACATTGATGAGAACTTAGCCAAGAACTTCATTTGTCATTCAAAGTCGCCAACTAGGACACCAATCTTATTTGTGAAGAAAAAAGATGGCTCACTACAGATGTGTGTGGACTATCGAGGTCTCAACAAGGTGACAAAGAAGAATCGCTATCCATTACCTTTGATCTCTAGTCTTCTTGAACAACTTGGACGTGCAAAGATCTTTACAAAGATTGATCTAAGGAGAGCTTACAACCTAGTGTGAATCAAAGAATGAGACAAATGGAAGACAACTTTTCGTACAAGATATGGCCATTTTGAGTATAATGTCATGCCATTTGGTCTTACCAATGCTCCAATAATTTTTCAACACATGATGAATGACATTTTTTGAGAGTATCTAGATAAATTTGTTGTCATTTATTTGGATGATATCTTGATATTTTTTGAGAATGAAAAAAAGCATAAGAAGCACGTTCGTTTGGTACTCAAAAAATTACGCAAGCAAGGATTCTATGCCAAGTTCAAAAAGTGCTTATTTCACCAAATTAAGATGGAGTTTTTAGGGTTTGTTGCAACTACGGAAGGCTTGAAGATGGATCCGAAGAAGGTGGAAGCAATTGTATCCTAGGAAGTCCCAAAGACGATTAGAGACATATAATGTTTTCTTAGCTTTGTTAACTTCTATCAGATCTTCATCAAGAATTACTCTCAAGTTGCTACCCCACTCACTCGATTGACGTATAAGGATAAGCTCAAATAGGGACTTCTAGCAGAAAAAATATTTCAAAATCTTAAGATGTCATTTACCACGGCTCTAATTTTGATACATCCAAACTTTATAGAGGCTTTCTATTTAGAAACTGATGCTTCAAATTTTGCTTTAGGAGCTATACTTTTGCAGATGGATATTGACAATAAGCTTCATCCGGTTGCATTCTATTCGCAAAAGTTTTTTGTAGTTGAGATCAATTACGAGATCCATGATGAGGAACTCCTTGCTATAATGGATTCTTTCCAAGAGTGGCATCACTTCTTTGAAGAAGTTGCATATCCGATGACTGTATACACGGATCACAAGAACTTGGCATACTTTATGTCGGCTTGGATTTGAAATTGACGTCAAGCTCGATAGAATATGTTGCTATCTAGGTTTCACTTCGTTATTACTTATCAGCGTGGAAAGCAACAAGGGTTATCCGATGCATTATTAAAAAGATCATATCTTGCGCCGAAGGTTGGAGAAGCAATGCTTGATCAACAAAACTCGACATTGTTAAAGCCAGAGCAATTTAGGATTTCTGCTACTATTGTGTCAATTAATGCCAACTTCCTCAATCACGTACGTGCTACGACCATTGAAGATTCAATAATCCTTGATATCAAGCAGCGTATCAATGATGATAAGTTTAAGGTCGAAGGAGATCTTTTTTACTTTGAAGAGCGGTTGTATATCCTAGAAAGACCAACACGACTCCGAGTCCTTCAATCTTGTCATGACTTTCCAGCTGTAGGATATTTTGGATACAACAAGACCTTGGAATTCATTTCTTGAGATTTTTGGTGGCTGTCAAGGATATACTTATTCGAACCTTCTAGAACATTCTAGAAGGTTCTAGATAGAACTTCTTAGAATCTATCAGAGCCTTCTAATATCTTTCTAGTTGGTAGAAGTTTCTTGAGAAGCTTCTTAGTTAGTAGAAGTTACTTAAGAAGCTCCCAAGAAGGTGGAAGCTGCTTGAGAAGCTTCTTAGTTGGTGAAAGTTGTTTGAGAAGCTTCCTAGTTGGTGGAAGCTGCTTGAGAAGCTTCTTAGGTAGGAGTATATATTGGAGTCGAGGTTGAAGAGTTCTTCAATCTCAATAACACATCTCTTGGAGCTCTAGCTCACCTCTCTGGTGTTGTTTTTGTATTCATCTGATTAATCTAGTTCCTGCCAGTTCTTCTTGAACTTCTTGTTTAGACTTCAAGTCTATATTTTGTATCCGTGACAGTTTGTCGAGACTACTCTCATCTTGGATATCAGAGCTAGTTCCTTCTTGTTGGAGTGTGGATTACCCCTCTTCTTAAAGATACATTAGTATTTTAGAGGTTGCGGATTACCCTCCTCTAAACTAATATCTTTTTGTACTAATATTGAAGTCTTATTCTTCTTAGAGAGAGTGGATTACCCCTCTTCTTGAAGGTCTTAAGGCGTTTTAGAGGTTGCGGAGTACCCTCTTTTTAACCAATATTTTTTCCTTGTAGAAACAATTACTTCCTTTCTCTTAGAATGGTTGGAGGTCAAGACATTAATATGACTGAAAGTTTGGAGTCCAAGATGGACGCCATTATAAATGCTCTTCCTACGTTATCACAGAGAACTACGGTAATGGAAGGAGTCTTTGCAAGACTTCATAATGATGGAGCATCCGAAATAGCACAATCTGGGCTTCATCAGCCTCGAGCTTCTGCACCAGAAGAAGCAGCTTTATTTGTGATTCAATGAGGACCATTACTTCCACAACGAAAGGAACCTTGTATTAGCCTTCCAGACAAGTTTGATGGCACACGCTCTAAGTTTTGAGGTTTCATCAATCAAATCAAATTAATAATAGCTCTACAATCCGAACGTTATCCTACAGAGGAATCACGTGTTGGATTGGTTAGAACTTTGTTTACGGGACAAGCTCTATCGTGATTTGTTCTTCTATTTGAAAAAAGAACACCGATTTTGAACAACTTTGAGACTTTTTTGAAGGCATTTACAGAAGCATTTGGCGAGCATGACAAGGCTCGGTGGACTACAATAAAAATTCGATCGCTACGACAAGGAACTCGCTCTATATCAGTCTATGCATCAAATTTCAGGCAATTGGCATGCAACATCAACTGGGATGAAGAAGCATTGATGAGTCAATTCTATTGGGGTCTAAGGGATGACATGAAGGATTTGTTGTTATCTCTTCCTGATCCACGAACATTCAACGAAGCCATTAGCCAAGCTGTAAAGTGCGATAACCACCTATTTCAACATCGCCAAGACCAACGCTCCAGACAATATACAAGTCATTACGGCGCAATTATATTAGCAAGTAGCCTAAATTCACAAGCGGAGACAGAAGACATACAGATTGATACGGTACATGTCAATTCCCTTACTCCAAAAGAAAAGAAGCAGCGTATGAAAAAAGATTTGTACTTTTATTGCGGTGGAGAAGGCCATAGAGCTAGAAAGTGTCCAAAGAAGCAAAATAGACGCAGCATCAAGAATAAAGGTGCGTTTATTCAGGAAAACAAGGATGCCTAGCCACAATAGGAATTGTGCGGCTGGACAAATCAAAACCAGGTTCCTCTCTTTCTACTCAACCTGCCCGTTGTTTTACAATTCCTTTGTCTTTTGGTCGTGAAAAATTAAAAACCTTAGCCTTATTAGATTCAAGAGCATCTGCTTGTTTCTTAGACTAAGAATTTGCTAAGCGTCACAAAATTCTCCTAGTACAAAAATTCAAACCTGTTCACGTAGAAGTAATAGATGGACGACCTTTATTATCTGGTAGTGTCACCCATGAATCAGAACCTATAGAAGTGACGTTTAAAGACCATAGTAGTTATATTATTTTCAACATTATTAGCATCCTGTCAAATCCTATTATTCTTGGTCTTTCTTGGTTGGAAAAATATAATCCATCCATAGATTGGAGGTTGCGGAGGATAACATTTTCCATAGAACAACCTGAAGACAAGCCTAGAAGAAGACCCCAAACCAAAAAATCCTTGTTCATTGGAACAAGAACGTTTGAAAGATCGTGCCAGGAAGACACACCATTGGTCATTTATGCAGCTCTAACTAGTAGAGAGCAGATTTCAACAACAGGAATACCAGAACAATATAAAGATTTTCAAGACGTGTTCCAAAAGAAGAATGCTGACATGCTACCAGAACATCGACCATATGATTGTGCCATAGAATTGCAAGAAAGAGCACAACCGCCTTTTGGCCCAATCTACAACCTATCGCAGATGAAGTTGGCTGAGTTGCAGAAATACATTGACGAGAACCTAGCCAAGAACTTCATTTGTCATTCAAAATTGCTAGCTGGGGCACCAATCTTATTTGTGAAGAAGAAGAAGGATGGCTCACTACGGATGTGCGTGGACTATCGAGGTCTCAACAAGGTTATAAAGAAGAATCGCTATCCATTATCTTTGATCTCTAGTCTTCTGGAATAACTTGGACGTGCAAAGATCTTTATAAAGATTGATCTAAGGGGAGCTTACAACCTTGTGTGAATCAAAGAACGAGACAAATGGAAGACAGCTTTTCGTACAAGGTATGGTCATTTTGAATATAATGTCATGCCATTTGGTCTTACCAATGCTCCGGCGATTTTCCAACAAATGATGAATAATATTTTTTGAGAATATCTAGACAATTTTGTTGTCATCTATCTGAATGATATCTTGATATTTTTTGAGAATGAAGAAAAGCATAAGAAGCACATTTGTTTGTATTTGAAAAACTATGCGAGCGAGGACTCTGCGCCAAGTTGAAAAAGTGCTTATTTCACCAAATTGAGATGCAATTTTTAGGATTTGTTACGACTATAAAAGGCTTGAAGATGGATCTCAAGAAGGTGGAAGCAATTGTGTCCTGAGAAGTTCCAAAGACGGTTAGAGACGTACAATGTTTTCTCGGCTTTGCTAACTTCTATTGGATCTTCATCAAGAATTATTCTCAAGTTGTTGCTCCACTCACTCAATTAACATGTAAGGATAAGCTGGAATGGGGACCTCTAGTGGAAAAAACATTTCAAAATCTTAAAACGGCATTTACTACGGCTCCAATCTTGGTACATCTAAACTTTGCAAAGGCTTTCTATTTGGAAATCGATGCTTCGGATTTTACTTTAGGAGCCATACTTTCACAGATGGGCATCGACAATAAGCTTTATCCGGTTGCATTCTATTCACGGAAGTTTTCTGCGGCTGAGATCAACTACGAGATTCATGATAAGGAATTCCTTACTATAATGGATTCTTTCCAAGAGTGGCATCACTTCCTCGAAGGAGCTGCGCATCCGGTGACCGTATATACGGATTACAAGAATTTGGAATATTTCATGTCTGCTCGAGTTCTAAGTCGTCGTCAAGTTCGATGGAATATGTCGCTATCTAGATTTGACTTTGTTATTACTTATCGACCTAAAAAATAGCAAGGACTATCTGATGCCTTATCAAGAAGATCATATTTTACGTCGAAGATTGGAGAAGCAGCACTTGATCAAAAGTGTACGACATTATTAAAGCTAGAGCAATTCAAGATTTGTGCTACTGTGGTGCCAATTAATGCTGACTTCCTCAACCAGGTACGTGCTACGACCATTGAAGATTCAATAATCCTTGATATTAAGCAGCATATCAATGATGACAAGTTTAAGGTTGAAGGAGATCTCTTATACTTTGAGGAGCGACTGTATATCCCAAAAGGGTCAGCATGACTTCAAGTCCTTCAATCTCGTCATGATTTTCCAACTACGGGACATTTCGGATTCAACAAGACCTTGAAACTCATTTCCCAAGATTTTTGGTGGCCCCAAATGTGGAAGGATGTGAAGGATTTCGTCCTCTCTTGTGACATTTGTTCAAGATCCAAGAACCCTCGACATCGCCCTTATAGACTTCTACAGTCATTGTCCATTCCATGTCGTCCATGGTCTTCAGTTTCCATGGACTTTATTACAGATCTGTCGCCATCGAATTCATTTGACAGAATCTTTGTTGTGGTGAATCGACTTACGAAGATGGCACATTTTATCCCTTGCAAGAAGACATCGTCAAGCGAGTATACAACAAGGCTCTTCTTTGATAATGTGTATCGATATCATGGTCTACCAGATGATATCGTATCGGATCGAGGAACTTAATTTGTATCAAAATTTTGGAGATCTTTTTTTAAAATATTGAAGGTGGACATCAAGCTTTCTTCGGCATTCTATCTTCAAACTGACGGCCAAATACAACAGGTGAATCAAGTTTTGGAACAGTATTTACGATGCAGCATCAACTATCAATAAGATGATTGGACTGCATATTTACCGCTAGCTGAATTTGCATATAACAACACCTTTCATGGGTCGACTCAAAAAACACCATTCTTTTCTAACTATGGGTACCATCCGAAGCTTGATCTATTGAGTCCGTCAGCGAATAACAACCCAATAGCTCAAGGATTGGTGCAGCAACTATCAGAGCTTCAAACCACATTGAAGCTTCAATTGTAAATTGCCCAAGAGTCTTACAAAGCATCCGCGGATAAATTTCAGAATCAGGCACCTAATTTTAAGATTGGAGATAAAATATGGTTGCTTCGACGGAATATCAAGACTAAGCGGCCATGTGATAAGTTGGACTACCGGAGATTGGGACCATTTGTTATCCAAAAGCAAATCAATCCTGTGGCGTACCGCTTAGAGTTACCAGCTGCTATGAAGGTACACCATGTCTTTCATGTTTCTCTGTTAGAGCCTTATCGGGAATCTTCTTTTCCTGGAAGAATGCAATGTCCGCTACCTAGTATAGAAATTAAAAACAAGGAAGAATATGAGGTGGAAAGGATATTAGATTCACGGCGAAGATCGAATAAATTAGAGTATTTTGTACATTGGAGCGCCTACGATATTAATGAAAGAACATGGGAACCGACCAAAATTCTTGTCAATGCGTCACGAAAGGTACGGGAATTCCATCGACGATATCTTAATAAACCAAAAGTTGGTCATTAACGAAGCGTGAAGATAAAGCGTTCTCTAGAGAAATGAATAGAAAAAGCATCCAGGTCTCATCAAAACATAACTTGTTGTATTTTGTAGTATCAAGATAACTAATATCAAGGTGTATTTAGATATGGCTAGTGAGAATATAGATATTGTACTAGTGGTACCATCTCAACCAAATAACTCACGACGTTGACCTCGAGATAAAGAATTAGAAGAGCCAAGAAGACGTATAAGAATACCAAGCAGTAGGTCACTTGTAATTGTCTTTGAAGTTGAACCAGCTCATATAAGTAGTGGCGAAGCGATATTTTCAGGTTGTTTCCACAATGAAGATACAAAAGTTCAAGCATGGTCTTAAGTGGAAGGTATTGGTCATTATTGATGGCTACAAGGATCCTAAATCATCTGCCTCATAAACGATAGCTGGAGTATATTGCAAAAATTATGCGACAAATTTTTGATTTCTTACGTTTGTGAGTATACATCTCAAATGGCTTCTCGGAGACCTTGAAGCTAGAGGAGGAGGTGATGTCAAGGACATACTTGTTAGAACCTTCTAAAACATTCTAAAAGGTTCTAGATAGAATTCTCTAGAATCTACCAGAACCTTCTAATATCTTTCTAATTGATAGAAGTTGCTTGAGAAGCTTCTTAGTTAGTAGAAGTTACTTGAGAAGCTTCCAAGAAGGTGAAAGCTGCTTGAGAAGCTTCCTAATTGGTGGAAGTTGCTTGAAAAGCTCCCTAGTTGGAGGAAGCTGCTTGAGAAACTTCCTAGGTAGGAGTATATATTGGAGTCGAGGCTGAAGAGTTCTTCAGTCTCGACAATACATCTCTTGGAGCTCTAACTCACCTCTCTGGTTTTGTTTTTGTACTCATCTGATTAATCCAATTCTTGTCAGTTCTTCTTGAACTTCTTGTTTAGACTTCAAGTCTATATTCTGTGTCCGTGATATTAATCCAGTTCCTGCCAATTCTTCTTGAACTTCTTGTTTAGACTTCAAGTCTTTAATTTGTGTCCATAATAGTGGTCTCAAATGTAGAAGGATGTGAAAGATTTTGTCCTCTCTTGTGACATTTGTTCAAGATCCAAGAACCCTCGGCATCGCCTTTATGGACTTTTACAGCCATTGCCTATTCCGCATCGTCCATGGTCTTCAGTTTCCATGGACTTGATTACAGACCTGCTTCCATCGAATTCATTCGACAGCATCTTTGTTGTGGTGGATTGGCTTACAAAGATGGCACATTTTATCTTTTGTAAAAAGACATCGTCAAGTGAAGACACAACAAGACTCTTCCTTGATAATATGTATCGATATCATGGTCTATCAGATGATATCGTGTTGAATCGAGGAACCCAATTTGTATCAAAGTTTTGGAGATCTTTTTTTTAAGATATTGAAGGTAGACCTCAAGCTTTCTTTGGCATTCCATCCTCAAACTGACAATCAAATAGAACGGGTGAATTAAGTTTTGGAACAGTATTTATGATGCAGCATCAACTATCACCAAGATGATTGGACTGCATATCTACCACCAGCCAAGTTTGCGTATAACAACATCCATCATGGATCGACTCAAAAAACACCATTCTTTTTCAACTATGGATATCATCCAAAGCTTGATCTATTGAGTCCGTCAACGAATAATAATCCAACAATTGAAGGATGGATGAAACAACTATCAGAGCTTCAAACCACATTGAAGCTTCAATTGCAAATTACGCAAGAATCTTACAAAGCATCCGCAGATAAATTTTGAAATCAGGCACCTAATTTCAAAATTGGAGATAAAATATGGCTGCTTTGATGGAATATCAGGACCAAGCGGCCATGTGATAAGTTGGACTACCAGAGATTGGAACCATTTGTTATCCAGAAGCAGATCAATCCTGTGGTATACCACCTAGAGTTACCAACTGCTATGAAAGTACATCCTGTCTTTCATGTTTTTCTATTAGAGCCTTATCAAGAATCGTCTTTTTTTGAAAGAGTGCAATGTCTGCTAATTAGTATAGAAATTGAAAACCACAAAGAATACGAGGTGGAAAAGATACTAGATTCACGGTGCAAATGGAATAAATTAGAGTACTTGGTACATTGGAGCGGCTATGATATTAATGAACGAACATGGAAACCGGTTAAAAATCTTACCAATGCGCCGCAATAGATATAAGAATTCCATCGACGATATTCTAATAAACCAAAAATTGATCATTGACAAAACGTGAAGATGAAGCCTTCTTTGGAAAAATGAATAGAAAAGGGATCTAATTCTTATCAAAATATAACTTGTTGTATTTTGTAGTGTTAAGATATCTAATCTCAGGGTGTATTTAGATATGGCTAGTGGGAATGATGATATTGCACTAGTGATGCCATTGCAATCGAGTAGCTCACGACGTCGATCTTGAGATAAAGAATTAAAAGAACCAAAAAGACGTCAAAGAATACCAAGTAATAGGTCACTCGTGATTGTCTTTGAAGCTAAACCAGTTCATGAAGGTAGTGGCGAAACAATATTTTCAGGCCGCTTCAACAATGAAGACACAAAAGTTCTGGTATGGTCTCAAGTGAAAGGTGTTGGTCATTACCAGTGGCTACAAGGATCCATGAATCATCTGCCTCGTGAATGACAACTAGAGTATATTGCAGAGACTATGCGCCAAATCTTTGATTTTTTTGCATTTATGAGTATACATCTCAAATGGCTCCTCGAAGACCTTGAAGCTAGAGGAGGAGGTGATATCAAGGACATACTTATCAGAACCTTCTAGAATATTTTAGAAGGCTTCTAGAACTCTCTAAAACCTTTCAAAGCCTTCTAACATCTTCCTAGTTAGTAGAAGTTGCTTGAGAAGCTCCCTAGTTGGTAGAAGCTGCTTAAGAAGCTCTCTAGTTGGTAGAAGCTGCTTGAGAAGCTTCCTAATTGGTGGAAGTTGCTTGAAAAGCTCCCTAGTTGGTGGAAGCTGCTTGAGAAGCTTCCTAAGTAGGAATATATATTAGAGTCGAGGCTGAAGAGTTCTTCAATCTCGACAACACATCTCTTGGAGCTCTAACTTCCCTCTCTCGTGTTGTTTTTGTACTCATCTGATTAATCCAGTTCTTGCCAGTTCTTCTTAAACTTCTTGTTTAGACTTCTAGTTTATATTTTGTGTCTGTGACAATTTAATTCTATTATTTTAGGATTTTCTTGATTTGAAAGATATAACCTCTATATAAATTAGATATTATATAAAATTAAATTTTATAGAATATTACAACCTATTTTTATTAAATCTGATAAAAAATACCATATATCTCTTAGATTTAAAACCATAAAATTTCAATTTACTAGAACTAAAATATTTATGAGAACAACCAAAAAAGATAGGTCTTTTGTTATTTATGAGAATAACCAAAAAAGATAGGTCTTTTGTTGTTTATGCAACTCCAATATTTGAAGCAGCAAGTACTCCAACAATCTTTGTAAAAGAATATAAAGATTTTCAAAATGTGTTTGAAAAGAAGAACATGGACACCTTGCCAAAACATTGTCCATATGATTATACTATTGTTCTTTAAGATGGTACATAATCACTTTTTGATCTAATTTATAACTTATGATAGAACAAGTTTATAACATTGAAAGAATATACTAATAAGAATTTAACAAAGAACTTTATTTAATATTCCAAATTTTCTATTAATACACCTATATTCTTTATGAAAAAAAAAGATGAATCTCTGCAGATGTGCATTGATTATTATAATCTCAATAAAATGATAATAGAAAATAGTTATTTTTTGCCATTGATATCTAGGCTCTTTGATTAATTGGATCAAGTCAAGATCTATACCATGATAGATCTTTGTGGAATTTATAATCTAATATATATTAAAGAAAGAGGTAAATTGAAGATTGTTTTTTATATAAGATATGGATACTTTGAATATAATGTCATATTTTTTGGCCTTACAAATGCACCAACCATTTTCCAATATTTAATAAACAATGTATTTTGTTGATTTTTTGATGATTTTATTGTATGCTATTTGAACAATATCTTAATTTATTATAAGATTCTAAAAGAACATAAACAACATATTTGCCTTGTCTTATAAAAATTACAAGATATTGGATTATATGCCAAATTGAAGAAATACATATTTTATAAATCATAAATAAATTTTTTCGAATATATTATCTCAAATGAAGGCTTAATGATGGATTTGAAGAAGATTAAGACCATTAGCAATTGGACAATTTTAAAATTGATATGTGATGTCTAATATTTTTTTTTAAAAAAATTTATAAACTTCTATAGGATCTTTATTAATAATTATTTTTAGTTAGTCGCTTTGCTTATACAATTGATATCTAAGGATAATCTCAAATAGGCATTAAAAGCTTAAAAAGACTTTAAATATTTCTTCAATAAGGATTATAATGAATCCTCAACATTGTCCATTTGAACTTCTTTAATTGCTATCAATTCCAAAACAACCGTGGTGTTTTATATCTATAGACTTCATCAAAGACTTTCCACTATGAAATTCTTATGATACCATATATATAATTGTTGACCTATGTTGTATTGTAACACATTTATATAGTGAAAAGTATGAATAAGAATAATTTTTACTTAATACTTGATTATCTTGGTTCAATAGAAACTTAAGATATTTTAAAAAAGATTTATGAAAGCCTCTTAGATTATATTCTTGTTTTAATAGCTAATAGATAAAAGTTAGTTATTAAATTTTCCTTCTAGGTTGTACAAACTTTGTTACTACTTTTGAAAAGCCATAAGTTAATAAAAATAGAATAGAGAAGATAAATAGTTAATATGGTTGATACTAGGATTAAGTTGAGGATAGGATTAAGCTTTAAAATCTTTAGAATTAGTTGGATTGATATCCAGGGATTGATCGTGTATGAGACATGGTCGAAATCAGACCTCTAGCTACAAAAATGGCCATCAAGGGCAGGGAGTCAAGGCATTTGGAGATTGGCAATTAAGATTGGAGAGTTGGCTTCAAGTTTTTTCTAGGGACATTAGGTTTGTTTCTATAGAATTTGGGAGGACTTAGCAATTGCTATCTAAAGGTAGGATTTATACTGGAGATTAAGTTTTTATGCAATAAAATTAGGACCAATACTTTTAGCTATTGTATGAAATTGAAGTGACATCTATAGTTGAAAATTTGATAGTATGTGGATGATTAAGTATGCAAAGATTGAATAAAAATTTATAACAATCTAATGATATAATTGAGATTTATATAATCATTAGTACAAAGAGGTACCAAAAATTGGCATTTTAGGATTGTTTGGAGTTTCTACAATATCTAAAGATCTATTAGTTGAATTAAGGTGAAATTTGGCATAGTCTTAGAAGACTTGAAGATCAAGCTATACACTAATTTTTAGTTGAAGTTAATAATTGGAGAAGGAGAAATTGCTGCTAGGATATCTACATCAACATTTAAGCCGGCGGTCGAGTGACATTAGTGTGGGTTTTAGTTGATTTTTTATAATTTGTAAGTTGGATTGAGTTGAAACTTTTTGAGCTTATATAAGATATATGTTTGCACTTATAAACGAATTTTCATACCAAATTTATGATTAGATTAAGAATTATAGCTTATTGAAGTTCACTAAATAAGATTAGGATTTTTAAGGAGAAAACTAGTTGCTTGATTGTGACAAGTAATAAAGCGATTGGAATTTATATGTAGATGAAGTTATCAAAAAGTGTATTTTTAAGCACTTTGCATTGACTTATGCACTCTCATATTAATATTCAATCTTATTCTTCTTATATAGATAAAATTTATTAAAGATTCTTGAATATTTGTGAATCGCATCTTTACCCTCTACAGCGAGGTGCCCGTTGCATTCCCAAACAAGACAACACATAACATGATATCAATTTATTAAGATGGTATATTTTTTTCTTAGAAGAAGGCCATTATTAATAAAAAAAAATGGCCAAATTCTTCATTGATAATGTCTATTGATACCATAGATTATCAAATAATATTATATCAAATCAAAGATCACAATTTGCGTCTTAGTTTTGGAAGTCACTTTTTAAATTTTTTTGTATAGACATCAAATTTTTTAGAATATTCTATCTATAAACCAATGGCCAAATAGAATAAGTCAACCAAATCTTGAAGTAGTACTTGAGGTATACTATCAACAATCAAAAAAATAATTGGATATCTTACTTGTTTCTAGTTAAATTTGTTAACAATAATATAGTTTATGTATCTACTCAACAGATTCTATTTTATTCTTATCATGGCTGTCATCCAAAATTGGATATATTATTTGTTGGTATATCTAAAAATATACCAATAAATGACTTTGTAAGCTGAATAGCTAATATCCAAGTTATATTGAAACTTCGATTAGAAGATACTTAAATATGTTTCAAAGAATAAGCTAATACGTAGAAGAAGGAACAATCTCTGTTTTAAATTGGTAATAAAATATGGTTTCTTTGATATAATACAAAGACTACTCGGTTATATGATAAATTAGACTATGGAAGATTAGAACCATTTTTTATTAGTTGAAATCTTATTATCAACTTATAATTTAAAAAATATAAAAATTTTGAATCAAGATCAATAATTAATTTATTAATTATTGAGGTTTTAAATCTACTATAGAATTTGATTTAAGTTGGTTAGGATTTGATTATGATTTGATTGGAATTTGATTAGAGTTTGATTAAGATTTAATTAGGATTAATTAGGATTATATTAAAATTTAATTAAGATTCAATTAGGATTTAATTAAGATTTTTTAAAAAAATTTAATTTTTTGTAAAAGATTGATTAAGATCTCTTTAATATTTTTTTGAATTAATTAGGATTTTTTAAGGATTTAATTAGGATTATTAAAGATTATTTAAATTTTATTTGAAATTAATTAGAATATGATAAGATATATCTTAGATTTTTTTAAGATTTATAAAAAGTACTTAATATAATTGAAAGCTTACTTAAGTTGTTTAAGATTGCTAAAAATATATTTTCAAATATTTTATATATTATTTTAGATAGTAAATCTAACTTCAAGGTAAGATCAAATCCTTCCACAAACAGATGCATAGTACATTTCCAAGCTGAATTTCACATAATATGACAACACCGATGAATATTGAGAAGTTGGTTTGTGGCAATCATTATTAAAATAGAATCTATCTATAAAAAATGCTTTGAAGTAATTTTTGAAGGACGTTTTTGTAACAAAGATATGAAAGTTTAAGCTTGGTTTATGATAGAAGGCATTAGTTTTTATTATTAGTTACAAAAAACAATGAATCTTTTGATTTGCAAAAGATAGCTTGAATTTGTGGCAATTACCATGCAACTCACCTTTGACTTCGTTTGCTTTTGATAAACTTTGACTCTACCCCTTCTTGTAGAATTTGGAGCTAGAAAGGAATGTAATGTCATAGACATACAATAGAAGAAGATTTTAGAAGATTCTAGAAGATTTTTGATGGTTTTATGAAGACCCTAGTAGATCCTAGTAGATTCCAAGAAGATTTTTAAAGATCCTAGAAGGTTCTAAGTGATCTTAGATGACTATAGAAGGTTCTTGGAGGCTTAGATATTTTAAGAAGTTTCTAAAGAAGGATCTAAGGCTTGCTTCACTTCCAAGCATTAAAAAAAATCTCAAGAAGATTTCTTGTAACTAATATATATATAGGAATCAAGGTTGAAGAGATCATTAGTCTCTACAACACAATCCTTGTGGCTCAACTTAGGCCTTTTGGTCTTATTCTTATGCCTTGTTATAGCTTCTTGCTTGTGATATAAAGTGAATCTCTTCAGATTTAGTTCTTTGAACTTTGAAATCTTATTTTACTTGAGTAATATTTCTGTACCATAGTACTACAATCTTAAAAAAAAAATCTTAATACTTGATAATACTATTGGAGGTAGATATAATACTAAATAATTTCAAAGATTTTATTTGTAAATAGTTATAAAAGCCTTAAGAATGATCAAATAAAATATTAATCTTCTTGTTTAGGTATAGAATATTATTAATAGCTTTAAAGGCCTATTTACCATTGTTATGTAAAGTATAGATAAAAATTTGTAGCAAACACTATTTGACAAATATTAGACTTCATCAACTTAGAAATTGATTTAATTACATATTGTAGAATTTATTTATAAGAGAGAAATAATATAATGGATGCCTATATTATTTAATTAATTAAAAGTAGATAAAAATAGATAAAAAGATATTATATATTATCTTTTTAGAAGTTTATTAAAATTTTTATCTTTAAAAATATTATTATTTTATATCCAAAAAAAAATAAAAAAATAAAAAATATTATTATTAATAAATAGTTATTAATAAATTATTAATTATTAAATAATTATTAATAAAAATCCATATAATTATTAATAAATAATTATTTTGAAATAATAAAAATAAATTTATATAGATAAAAATTCTAACTGATTTTAATTTTTTAAAATAAGATTTGTTCAACTATATTAATAGATCTTATTATTATTAATGTTAAAAATAATTTTTAAGGACATTCTAATGATTTTTATTTTTTAAAAAATCTACTTTATTTTAAAAGATGTTTTTATATACCAAAGAATTAAATAAAATTATATATTTTTAAAATAGAACATGTCTTCCTTATACAAGAATATTTTAGATTTAATAAAATTTTAAAGCTTAATTTAAAATATTTTTGGGAGTCTCAAATATATAAAGGTGTCTAAGTATTTATTTAATATTATTATACTTATTCTTAGATAAAGATTCTAAATCATTAATTATACAGATATCTTTAAATTCTATCTATTCTAAAACAATTATACTTATTTATTTCAATAATTTTTAATATACGTCTTTCAATATTAGATTTTTATAGATTTATTTTTATAATAATAATAATTATTATTATTATTATAATTAATCTTCTTGATTTATTATATCAATCAAATATATAAATAAAAATATTAATTACTATAAAAAGTCAAATAATAAATTTTAATAAATATAAAAAATTAATTGCTTCAAGTAGTTGTTACAAATACTTAGACTCTTTAAATAAATAAAAGTAAGTAGAAGTAAGTAGAAGTAAGTAGTTAAGTAGATAATATTCTCTTTAAGAAATATTTAAGAAGCTTTTGAGATATAGATTAGATCTTTAAGTGTCTTTAAATGTACCATGGAGCTATAAAAACTTCTTTTAAAAATAATTTATATTTAAAAAGCTATTATAGAAATATCTTATAATTTAGATTTTTATTATATAAGCTTTATTGTTATTAGGAAGCTTCCACATTTTTATTTATTAGCTAATATATATAGATACAAGATTAAAGCCTTTCTTAGTATTATTATTATTATTATTATTATTATTTTTATATTCTAATCTTAGTTTAAAACTCTCATATGTTTTATAAGTAGTATAAGTTACCATACAATTACAAGTATCAAAACTTTACACCAAATTGATAGTTGTTCAAATTCGTTATAAAATTGAATCCCAAATTAAAAATAAAATCTTGCCAAAGACTTATGCACTTGATTTATTGCACTTTAGATCAAAGTTAAAATCTTTTGAAATAAATTTGATCAATGGCAATAAGATATTACTTAAGTACCTAAAAAATTTATGAAACTAAAGAATAAACTTAAGGAAGTTATAGATTTTTTTTTAAAAGTTAAAAGCAAAAATGCTCAATCATAAGATAGATACAATTTAAATATTAGAATCATCAAAAAATATAGTCATTTATTTATTTATTTCCTTAATTTTTTTTAAAAATAAAAATATAATAGCAATGGTTAATTTTTTCCAAAATTCTAGAAGTAAATTGAAGAATACATGTAAGGTGCTAACATAGATCTTTGAGGTATTTAAAGATGACTATATATTAAAAATATATTCTAAAGATTTTTATAAAAAAGAAAAATTTTAAAAAAACTATAAAGCTAAAATAATCTTATATACAAAGTTTTTATAGTAGAACTTAATATTTTTAACATTGATAAATATTAGTATATTAAAACTTCTTTTGGTATAAATAAAAAATTAATCATGATCTAAAAATCTATTTATAAGGATTAAAAATAAAATTAAAAAAATATTTTATAAAAATTAGCAATAAAATCTTTGATTTATTAATAAATATTATATTTAATCTTACATCTTCAATAAGTGTCAAAAATTAATATATATAAAAATTGATCTTATATGTTGAATAATAATAAAATATATTATAAAAATACTAAAACTTAAAATATACTTAAAAAGAGATAATATAGATATATAAAGATCTTATGATGTATATTATAGATTTATAAAATACCATACATATTTTTTTTTGCAAGATTAAGAATTTTTTTACAATAATGTAAAAATAAATTTATAGTTACATATTCTACTACAAACACAAAGTACATGGCAAACAATTTATGGATAATAAAAGTTATCTTGATATAATAACTTAATTGAAGGTGTTGGATTTGTACAAATAAAAGTAACATTTATTATATGTAATAACCAAGAATGTATTAGATGCATAAATAAATTAAATTAATGTACATTAAGAATACTACCCAAAGAGATGTCTAATATATTAATCAAGATAACAAAATTATAATCATATATTTGTATATAAAATAAAATTATTTATAAGAATAAATAATAATATAATATTTGATATTTCAAATTCTTAAAGTCTTTCATAAATATAGTTGATTGTAATTAAATATGTAAAATAGAATTTTTAATAGCTAAAGAAGTTGGCATATTCAATAATAGATAGTCTATATTCAAGTCAAATAAGTGATTGAATATGTGTTTGTATGTTATTATTGAGAAAAAATATCACCATATATTAAATAAATTAAGCCTTGAGTATCTTAAATTAAAGAAGATATTATAAATATAATTAATCTATGTCAATATAGAACTACAAGGTATAAATAAAATATTTTAATAAAGAATCTTGATTTTATACTAAACTTTGTTATATTAAGTTGTATAATTTATGGTTATACTTCTTTTCTAATATATTAGTTTCTTAAGAAATTAATAAAAATTAACAAATTAAATTGGTAAGCTTGGTAGTAGGTATTGTTCTAACTATGTAAGAACTAAAATAAAAACAAACTTTCAAGAACTAATTAAATATTCAGCTTATGTAATTAAATCGTATGTATTTTTCTTATTTATTCCCTTTTTACATTGTATTTATTATAAAGTTCAAAATAAAATACTGTTCAATTATAGACATCATAATTTTGTAATTTTAAAGAAATTTCTTAATAGCAACAAGTTTTAATTTTACATAAACTGAGATGTAGATAATAAAAAAATCTTCTCTAGATGTTTAAATAAATGATAATTTAGAAGTGTATGCCATCAATGATATTTAAAAATATATTACAATAATAATAGTAATAATATGTATATATATATATATATATATATAAGCATTATTTAATATTATAAAAAGATACAAGTAATTAGGTTAAGTATTTAATTTTGTAATACAATTTTATCAACGTTCAAAGACAGTAAAACATGCATATTTTATTAATTAATATAAATAAACATACGTTCAAAAATTAAACATACACATCTGAAGAACATGCACTAAAACATTATATTAATCATAAATAAGTCATTGGATTCAATCAAAAATTTTAAAAATAGTTTTGAAAACCATACTTTATTCTTTATCAACATCTTAATGATATTATAAACAAAAAAATACATACAATTCTTCTATTTGAATCATTTAAAAAGAAAAGAATTTATTTTTTAGAATACTAAAAATGCATTTTATTATATTCTTACAATCATTCATCTTATAGTTTTATATGTAAATATAGATCTTTAAAAAAACTAAATAAAACCATATATTTAATTTTTTAATATACAGATACATAAATATATATTTTTATGTAAATAAATAATTTAGTTTCTAATCAAGAATGATAACTTTTAAAATTTTGATAAAAGATTTGATTAGATTCAATTATGTTATATAGTTTTAAGTGGTTTATATCATTACATATCAAAAAAAAAATTTGATATCATAAGTTTTTAGAGCGACTGTTCACGCTCGAGCTTGCCGAATCCCGGCATTAGTTCGCCGGTTTGGAAAGCTTCCATGCAATTATAACAGTGCTAACATACATTTGAGAGAATTAAGGCGTTGATTCATATAATGGTAGCAACTACTTTTCAAAGTCAGTGTTCATATGCAAAATTTTCAAGTTGCTTGAAGACAATGAGAATCGCATCATAGATCCACTTGCAAACTGAATCAAATGTCACTTATCAACTGCCTCCGATCCATGCATTTCGTTGTGGGACGTAGAAGAACTTCCCACATGAGATCCGACTATCAAGAAATACGAATACTCAGAACCAGCCATTCAACGGGGAGCCTTCTCAGATCACGCGTCTACTTTACATCGTTTCCCAGCCTCCATTTCCGAGCTACAAATAGTAGCTCTAAACCAGTCCAGACTAGTTCATGTATAACCTACTTCACAACCGAGACACACTCGACTCTTGAGCCACACATAAGTCCACAATGGCAGGCTCCATCTCTGCATACAATCCTGGAATCCTTATTGAAGGACACGGACATTGTCTGTAAACCGAGAACTTGAACCAATTTCGATCTGGCTCTTGTAGAATTCGGGCGCTTGTAAAAATATTGCAAATTGAACGGCATCGCGAGTTGGTAACAAAAGAGAAGCAAAGCAAAGAATCTGTGTGCCCTTGCAACTTTCGAGAGACTGGAGCGTAGGCTAAACACCCAGAATAAGGACGAACAGAATCTCACCACTAACACGGGAGCCTCAGTCTATAAAGCAGAAAAGAAAGAAGAGGTTATCTCCAACAGTACTGTACTCATATACTCATGATATCTAGATCGTCATGAACCACACACCTCGAAGCGGGAATATGTATGACCATTTGCATTGCAAAGTTGGAAACCCATCGTACCAAAGCACACTTGAAATGGTCAGCAACTGCACAGCTAGAGAAGCATGGAGGACGCTTCTTCGGCGCCTGATATTGTGGTACCAATATCCCCAACACATTACTCTCGGTAAAGCTTTTATCTCAGACACCGTGCAACAACACGCATCGTGGCAAAAGTCGTAATGCGACGATTCCCACGTCAACACTGGCCCTGCGCTTCGCTTAGTCGTGACGTACCCCACGTCACATTGTGCCTCTACTTTCTTAGCTTGACACAGCAGCTTGTCGTACAGAACTGAACTGAGTGCAGTGTTAGGGCGCAACAACGACGTAGTGTCGGAAGATCCACGTCAGACTGTAGGGTGTTGGATCCGGCATATGGGAGGCCGATTGGGTCCATGTATCATCTCCCGTGGAATAGTCTTTGGTTTTATTCGATGACATAATTCGTGGTTAAATCCGAGCTGAATTATGTTCAGTGAAGTTCTTCTCATCTTCTGCAAAGGATATGGGATCTGCGAGAGTTAGAGCTAATCTTCACTTTCGGTGTGATGGACTGTCTCAAGGATTTGGGAACAGCGTTGGTTTGGAAATTAGGTTTAGGTCTGCTATATGGTTCAGGGTTGTAGGGGCTCTTCGGTAACCTCAGTAACAAATTGAACTCAAGCTTCATCCACTTAAGACAGTGGGACACACCCAAGAGTCATTCACAAGAGCTCGTTTCCGAGTTGAGTGGCAGATCTGTATATTCTAGTTGCTGCTGGAAGTCAGAGACAGAATGGGTAGTGTCAGGTCCTGTAGGACAGAAGAATCCACGTCAGACTGTTGGGTGATGCATCCGGCATATGGGAAGCCGGTGGGGTCCAAATGACATCACCCGTGGCATAGTGCATCTTCATTTCGCTGCAGTCTTTGGTTTCCAGACAAGATCTGCATGAGTTCCGAGCTAGACTATGTAAGGTGAAGTCCTTCTCACCTTCAGCAATGATTATGGGATCGTCGAGTTATAGAGATAATCTATGCTTCTTGTCCTGATTGGTAGTCGAAAGTGTTAGGGTTACAGGTTAGTACTGTTTTGGAGTTTAGGGTTAGGTTTTTCAATAGTACTCCGGTTTGGAGAATCTCTTTGATATCCCTTTCAATAACAGGAAATCTTAAGTTTTTCACAGTTGAACCCACCTGAGCTTCATCCACTGTTGACTATGGAATTCACACTTGGGGCATTGGAAAGGATTTCAAATACAAATACTTTTAATGTTTATTCATAGTGTTTCAGTTTTCCACTTTGGCTTTTAACTCAATGCTGGAATTTAGACTCTCAAGGAGTGTACAAATATTTTCACATTCTTTTGAACAAGGTTCAAAACTTAAGAGATTCAAATGTCATTATTAGACACTTTTAATCTATACATTCTTAAGCATGTTTGTTCAGCTGTCACAACCATGCATAATTTACTATTTTTATAGAATAATCAAATGTCAAGCAATGATTAATTTGAAAATGTTTCTTATAGTTGTTACTATACTAAATACTCTTTGTATACATGTTTCTAGGAATTTCTAAAATACCCTATAAATGTATGTATGTATATTTAGGATATTGCTAATGCCACTACAAGTTTTGATATTGTCATCACAACCTACCACCTATTTTTTATTATTTCAATCAAATTTTTTGTTAATATTTTTAATTTTTTTAATTTTTTTAAAATTATATAGAAAGTAAATTAATAAATTAATAAATTAATAAATTAAAAAAAATTTATGATTGAAATTTATGATTGAAATTTATGATTTAAAAATATATCATAAATATAGGGTATTTTTAATTTATCATAAATATAGGGTAACATTAATAATACCCTATATTTATGATAAATTAAAAATAAAAATATATATTTAAAGTAATTTTTTTTAGCAAAGTATGTGTTGTGACTATTATTTTTTTAGTTTTTTTGGATCACCATTTTATTCAAAAAATATATTTATAAATATTTTTAAAAGTAATTTTTAAAACTTCAATTACTAATATTCACCTTTGCATAACCATACAATAAGATCTTTCTTTAATATATTTTGATATTGTATATATATAATTTTACAAAATCGCCAAAATCCTATTTGAGAAGATAACATATTTTTAACAATATCCAATACATGTAAAAGATTTGCAATCCATGGAACTTGGGGCAAAAGTCTTTAATAGATAGGTATATTAAAGAACTTATAATATAAATCTTTGCATATAATCAAAAGCCTTAAATATTAAATATTTTTATTGACATCACTCAATCACATCAAAGATGTTCACAAAAAGATGTACAGCATTTGGCTTGAATCAATTATATTTTTATTTTTTTACAACCAATATTAAAAAAATAATTAATTATATTAACACAAAATTCACTACAACTATTCATCCACATTGGCTTGGTAATAAAATAAGAAATTGAAATGTTTTTAGAATGTTTCATCATATTGACAAAACATGTGTTCACCTTCTAACAAGTAGGATGTGAATGAACATTGTCCTATGGATGATCATCTACAATATGACATTCACTCACAAGATCTCACCCCCACCCCCTAAGCACATGCATGTGCACAAGAAAGAGCATGCAAAAGCATGCCCTTGTACACTTTTGCCCTTTGGCTCTTCTAAAGAGGGTTTAAACAATTGACTATAATGTTTGTGGTGAATATGATATGACATCTAAAGTTTTTGAGTTGGCTCCTAGTATCAACATTGATTCTTACTATTCCCTTTCTTCCCAAATCTATTCCTTCTTTTGATAGACAAAATATCTACATTTTGGCTCATCACTTGTAGGCTTGTGGATTGATAGACAAAATATCCACACTTTGGCTCATCACTTGTAGGCTTGTGGATTGATAGACAAAATATCCACACTTTGGCTCATCACTTGTAGGCTTGTGGACTAATAAAGCAAATAATTAAACCAAAAGATTTTGGACCTACCCATATCCTTAAATAGGACAAATGCCTACTGATACATCTATCTATAATACATCCTCTTGAAACACAATCTGAGCATTCACCCACCTTTAGTGTTTTATGGCCTATCTTACCTCAAAAGCATTGTTCCAGACTCTGCCACCCTTTGTTGCAACAGCTGATCAATAAGCAGCACTTGAGCTTCAAATAAATTTGTCCGGAAAAGAATACTTGCAGAGTTCCAAACAGCTTTTGGTTCACTCTCATGTGATGGTACCGCCAGCCCTGAGCTTGACATTTTGGACTAAGAGCTTTAGAATTGCATGCGCCTCCAGGTACACTAACCTGGCGATCTCCACACAAACCAGTAGCAATCAGTGACGATGCATACAATCGGCTCAAGTGCCTTAATTTCACTACATTTAAACTCTTGTCTGATAAGAGTGGCAATATAGTCCACGTGAATTCGCTACATGCGGATCGAAGAAGCGAAATGTTCAATTCTGTTTACCTCCATCGCACCCAAATCCCACTAGTATTGCCTCCAATTCATAGGCCTCTTGCACTGCTCCATTGCAGCAGAAGCAATCCCGGGCATCTCTTACTGTGCATTGATTCATTCATTTTATTCCACTGAGGAGTTGATGAGTTGGTTCACTGGATTACACGTGATGCAAGTCACAGTACAGTTCGAGCCCGTACAATGTTGTAAAATAGTGTACTATAAATTGCTTCATTCATTGTATTAAATTTTAGCCGATATTGTACATGTTTCAGGGGCTGTGAATCCTGGATACACGTATGAGCATCAACGCATCCTGAAAGAGCACCTAGAAATGGTCATTGGCAGCCAATCAGTAGTCCCCCGTTTTGAAAGGGCTAACTTGGTGATGGCCATTGGTAGCCGACGTGGAGTAAATAATCTACCGAGAATGTAGTCCAAGGCTCTGCATGGTCCCTGGACCCTCGTCACAATATTAATCTCAATTACCTTAGACCTGCAATTTGCACCTAAGAGTACCTTGCTGAAGAAACTTCAAGCAACTCCCACGAATGGCCAATAAAAAAAAGTTCCTAACTTCTGTGAGTCTCGAGTTCAATTATCTCTAGCTACTCAAACGGGTGTCCATGAACCACTGGAGCTCAAAATCATCACCGACAGACAGGGCTAGACCTGAAATGGTGAGAGAAGGAACGGCGGCATCAAACGTCGATGAAACTGGTTGTAGTACCAGGTCGCCGTTAATTTTGATCTCAGTGGGTGCACTGTTGGCTCCCAAGATGGTCACCACATCCACAGCCAATCTTTCCTGGTTGGCGTAGTCCCCGCTCACCACCTTGGATTTTACAACGCCTCTCTCCTCCGACTGCTGTCCGATGAATCTCACAAATGTAGACCTGCCCTTGCGAATCACCATTTCAATGTCATCGCCATTGTCCACAAACAGCTTACCTGTGGCGTACCCAGAGGGCTTGGCAGCAGGGAACGCCACGAGGAGAGTGAATGGCGTCTTCATAACCTGAGCTGTAGTCGATGCGTTCTCCTGCATTGGCAAGATAGTGCCCTCGTGAATGTGGACGTTGATGGAATCTAAGGGGACGGCAACGTCAAAATAATTGCCGTTGCTTTCCACTTTAGACTTATAATTGAAGAGGCTGTACCATGTGCCCTTGGGGAAGTAGCCGTTCACTGTGGTCACTTCCGGTTGGATGACGGGAGTGACCATGACGCCGCTTCCGAGCAGAAACTGGTTGCTTATATGTAGAGTTTTGGGATCTTCCGGAAACCCAAAGAACAGAGGTCGGGCGATGGGGGCGCCCTTGTTGTGAGCCTCAAACATGAGACTGTAATAGTAGGGAAGAAGACAGTACCGCAAGCCAAGTGCAGACCTCGCTGATGCGGCAACCTGGGGCCAGACGTAGGGTTCTTGAGGGACAGAGCCGATGATACTGTGGGATCGAGAGAAGGGGTAGAATGCCCCCAGCTGTATCCATCTATTGCAAAGCTCTTCAGTGGTGTTGCCGGCGAAGCCACAGATGTCGGCCCCTACCATGGGTAATCCTACAATACCAGAGTTCAGCATGCTGGCAATGGAATATTCAAGATCCTTGAAAGTTGCGGCGTTGTCGCCAGTCCAGTGGGCTGCGTGTGCTCCAGAGCCCAAGAAAGTAGACCTGGACATAAAAATGACTTGTAAATCTTGTGAGCTGAGGGTACGTTTGTTCTAAAGAAATTTGATTCGAATTACGAACTAGACTAATGAACAGGTGATCATTCATGAAAGGTCGGGGGTCAATAGGTTGCATACCTTGAAAGAATGAAAGGACGTTTCTTTCGGATGGATTTGAGTGCCTCATTGGTGGCGATGGCCTCAGACAATCCATAAAGATTGTGAGAATTGTACTCTAGAGTCCCGTCGTAGTGCTTGACGCTCAAAGCAATGGTTTTGTCACCAATGTTCTCATACGAGCCTTGGCGCTTCATTTTGTAAGGTGGGTCATCCCATTGCGATGCCGGCTTCTTGCACTCCAGGTAGCACTCGTTCTGATTAGGATAAACCACGCCGCTGAATTTACAACGGTTGCCATTGCAGAAGTTTGAAACTTCATTCATGTCGATCCAAAGGCCGTCGAAGGGAACTTTCTTGTGAAACTCGGCGATTTCCTTGGTCCACCACGCCTTCGCTTTGGGATTGAGAAAATCCGGGAAGAATACAGGCCCAGGCCACACCTGCGCCAGGTAGTTCTCGTTCTTCTCATCCTTGAGGAAAATATCGTGTGCAAGCCCGCGTTGTAGAGTGGTGTAATTGTTGTACGCTATGCTGATTCCTGCGAGAGCAATTGAAAATTACATTATTATCTTAATTTTTAAAAAGATTGACGCTTATTTAACATTTACAAGAACCCTTAGAACATGCAAATGTCAATTAGCTCGCCATCGCTGAGCAAGTCATTCACATTCGACAATGTGCACACCTGGGTCCAGTATCAACACATACTGCTGCCCATTGGCGTGAAGCTCCTCAATGAATCCCCTCAACTGATCTTCAGGGTAGTTAACAGAGTCAGTAGTAAAATCCAAGTAGTTCTCCATGTAATCGATATCATTCCATATAGTATCCAGGGGAATATTGGCCTTCTTAAAATTCTCCACCACGTCTCTCAGCTCCGACACATTTTTGTAGCCCCATTTGCACTGATGGAAACCTATCCGGCACAAAACCCTCAACAATCAGCATTCAAGTTGTCAAATTTAAGCAACAGAATTAATTACTCGCAATGTCGAGAACCACACCCTAATCCGCAGACTTACCAAAAGACCAGTATGGCATCGGTGCGGGGCGGCCCACGAGCTGAGTGTACTGATCCACAACGTCAAGTGGCGTCGGCCCAGCGAAGAAATAGAAATCAAAGGTACCTCCGATCACGCGCCAGGTCAGAAAATCGCCACCGTACTCGACGTCCATGCCATTGCTGTTGAGCAGCAGTACGCCGTGGGTTAACCCTCCCCCACGCACGTCCATGTAATAAGGGTAAGCCCCATACAAGTCCACGTTCGCGTTCATGGCACCGATGTCGGTAGCCCACAGGGAGTAAGTCTTTCCCTTGACGAGAGGCAGCCCATCCGACCGGGTGCTCTCACCTAGACCAAACAGCGTCGCCGAACTCGGGAGGCTTGTCGAGATCTCAAGGTACTGGTCTTTGAAGACCATAGAGTTGGAGGTGAAGGAGTGGCCTTCGAAGGAAGTCGTGACGCTCGGGGTGGAGTTAAAAAGGACCTCATCGTTGGCTATGCGGGTGACTGCGAATCCAAACGGATTGGTAGTGTATGTAAGCTTGATGAGGGGCTCTTCAGGTAATTCGACCTTGTCCTTGTTGGGCTTCTTAGCAAGGGGCTCATTGCGGGGGACTAGAGAGAGGGGAATTTCCCAACGGGGCTTGCTGCTGTCCGAGATTTGCACGTGGACCCGGAATTGGCCTTCCATTCTGCAAACAACAGATTGTAGATGGTTTTGAGAAACGTAGCCAACCCAACCTCTGAATCCTCCACATCCTTCCGATAAACCTAGTTCAAGCAACTGAGAATCAGTCCTTCCGATTTCAATGGCTGTCCACTCTCCGTGATCCAGAATAGGAGGCGTCTGAGCTAGACACAACCGGAAACTTTTACGGGAGGATACATCTCTTGCGAACCATATTCTGCTTCAGTTTTATTCTTAAAGATCACGCACCAATAACAGCGACGCAAAAGCAAGAATGGGACTACTCGGGTCTGAAAAGCAAGAGCAGTATCGGATTATGATCCCTACTAGCAACAAGAAAACATTTCACCACCTTGACTTGGTATGGTGTCACTACTGGCGTTATACATGAAAGGAGTTCTAGATCATCCCCACTTGGACATCCGAAAGAGTCCTTAGGAACGCATTTTTGACTCTAGGGATACCATTTGGACAAGTGGGAAGAATCGTAGTCAATCAACCGTAGTCATTGTTTTCCCAAAATGTGAAATGGACGGCAGGTTTTTACTTATACTACACATCTGAGCTCAACCGAGACTGCACAGAATTGGATGGAGCTTGTAGATAAAATTTAGTCTCAGAAATTTGACTCTTGAGATCAATATTGTAGAGATAATGCACTCCACAGTGGCAATTTAGAGCAGCTTGACCCTTCGACAGATTATTCCAACATTTTAAACCTGATTTTAAACCAAAGTCATCTCGTGGTGCCATCCTCCACAGAAACAAGGTTCAAAAATTGATGCAACACCCACCTGACAGTCATACGGAGCTTGTTGATGTCGGGGCCGAAGAGAGTGGTCTGCTCAATCACCTCCAGGTCAATAATGAAGCCGCGTCCGTTAGGCAAGTCGGTAACCGACGTCACCCGGTGGCCTTGCCCCGACGGCAACGATTTGGTCTCCATGCCCATAGTTCCTATATCCCAGTTTATTAACACGAAAAAGCTTGCGATCGCAAAGAATGCCGCCAACAGTATCATCGACAGCATCTTCATCTTGAACCCACAATCCTCTCGACACCAATGCAAAACCAGCGATGTCCCTCAGCACGAAGAGGATCAGGCTTCGCAGGCAACTATACGCGGCAATCGTCGCTCTCCGCCTTCACCTCGCCTGCTGATATTTTGCAGCGAATTCCACCCACTCGACCCCAAGAGATGCCACAGAACAATGTTATCTGTCCGGCCTCTGGGCTCTTACCCCGACCTCCCCTCTTCCCCTCAACTACAACATCGTTACCACATCAAAACCATCCCTACAGGCAACCTCCGAGGTCCATGAAATCAGCAGCCTATTCCTCATACCCCTCACAATCGCCGCAACCATACCTCAAAAGCTGCAACAAAAGCAATCTATCTCGCACATCGCACAGCAGACCTCGAACCGCTTGGGATTTTAAATTTTTACAAAAATGTCGGTGAAGTAGATAAACAAGGTGAAAGTGTGGAGAGAATGTGGAGAAGGGAAAAGTACAAAATGGGATGACCAGTCGAGACCAAATTAGCTAGTATATGAATAGGGGGAGAAGTGAATGAAGCGGCGACTTGGTCTCGAACTGGTGAGCAAGAGTGCGAGATTCAGGAGCGCGGAGGGTTACGGAGCGAGGGAGCGAGGGAGCGAGAGTGGAGAGGGCGATAGTGTGCTTCACCCACATGGTGCGCGGGGCAGGGGAAGGGGATCTGCGCGTGCGTGCTGGTGCGGTGCTCGGCATCCTGTGCTAGCATCGTTCCGTCGCGCCGAGGACTCGCAACTCTCTCTCTCTCTCTCTCTCTCTCTCACACTAAGTTTCAGCGCCGCTGGTCTGGTCGCGCGGTGGCTGTCAGACGACCAGCAAGAGACCACCCCATACTGTATTCCAGGGAGGATGAATGTAATGGTAGATGTTCATCCAAATTTAGATGTGGAGCAGGTCCAAAATCCTTTGGTGTATTTGTTTATCTTGGCAGTCTAAGAGAGATGAGGGTGATGAGCCCAAGTGACTATGCTAGAGTTCAAAACAGCATTCACAAATCAACATGAATTGCCAATATCCAAGATCAAATTTGAGTTGTTATAAGAGAGGGTTCTTTTCCACCATGCTCACTACAATTTCTAGTATTTGTTAATATTTGAGCAATCTAAATTTATATATGCAAAAAAGTATTTTATCCCTACACATTATTTGTGAGTTTTGAGAGCAAATCTCATCTTTATGGATAATTATTCATGTAACAACATTCATCCATTGATTTGAGTTTGAAGGTAGTTCTACCAAAGCACTTTTAAATCAAGCTAAAGTATTTTGCCAACCTCCATTTATAAATCCATTTATTTTTAATATATATATATATATATATATTTCTTTTTCTTTTTCTTTTTCTTTTCTTTAAAAAAATACTTATTTATTACTAGCAGAAATCTATGATGGTAGACATGGAAAAGATGTAACATTTTATTTTGCAAAGTCAAAAATCAATAACTTCTAGAAAAAATTTCAAAAAAAAAAAAAAAAAAAAAAAAAATCTAATAACAATGGAACTATTTATGTTTCTTCAATATTATTGATAAAAGCAATTCTTATCTATTTTAGCAACTAATATGACTAGTTTAATAAAACTTCATAATAAGTTATATTTACCATGGTATTTTTGACTTCACTATCTTCAAAATAAAGAATCTTGATTGTATCAAAGAAGTGTATTGTAAAAGGACAATAAACAACTCTCCATATGCATATACATGGGTTCTAAGATCTATTCCTACATTCTTCAATAATTGTCTTTAAAATTGATTAATTGCCATTATAAATGCCACCTTTATTAGAAACTACCTTTGTTAGAACTTGAATGGAATCTCTATAGATAATAAACATAACATAATCATTAGAAGAAAAGTCAACTATTTTTTTTGGTCTCCAATTAACAATCTTGTATCTATAACTCAATATATCAATTGTATAATGATTAAACATGATCCATTGCAAAGTCTTTGGTGTGGAGTAATATTTTGTAATAACATAATGGAACATCCAACCTTCAGCTCCAACTCAAATAATGTTGTGTAATATGAATTTCAGCATAAGAACGCACTAGACATTTGACTATGGAAGGATTTCAACTTATCTTGAAGTTGGATTTACAATTCAAAAACAATGCATAAGGTATTTAGAAATACCTTTTTGACAATCTTAAACAATCTAAGAAAGTTCAAAAATTTCTTAAATACACCCTATCAATTCTAATGAAATTCTAGATACATCTTATCAAATTCTAATTAATTCCAAATAAAAATTAAATAATCCTTATTAAATCCTAAAATAAATCTACTAATCATAATAAAATTATAAATAAATCTTAATTGAATCTTAAAAAATTCTAATCAAATCCTTATTAAAACCAAAATAAATCCTAATTGAATTCTATCAAATTTTAATCAAATTTCAAAGAAATCTTAATTAAATCTTAATTCTAATCAATCCTAAAAAAATTCTAATTAAATTCTAATCAAATCCTAAGAAAATCCTAATTAAATCCTAAAAAATCCTAATTAAATCCTAATAAACTTTAAGTAATCCTAAATCAACTTTATAGTAGATTAAAATCCTAATAATATTTTAATTAATAGCTGATTTTATTTTAAAAATTTTTATACTTAACAATCTCCTAATTGGTAACAAGTTGAAGAAAATTGAGGAAAATTGAACTTATAGATTGAGAAAAAAAATACATAATCTGCTTGGGTGTCAAGTGCTTCCTTCTCTAATCTTGATGTTGAGCTTCTAGCACCTATATTTCTTTATTACACTGTTAACTTGCTCCCAAAATTCACATAGATGTTGAAATTCAAGTCACCTATTAGTTTATCAAATTTTACCTCAATTCAATTCGTAAATTACTAAAAATCTTAGAAATCCTCACTAATCCTCATACTACCAATTTCCAATATCTTAGCCTAGTTGAATTCTAATAATTTTGACTCTAAACAACCAATTGAATTCAAATTTACATTATAATTTCAACATAAGTACTTTTAGAAATCTTCAAAATCTCACTTGTAGATCTATAATACAACTTACAAAATTCTCCAAAATTTAAATCTCACTTTATTTCTTTAAAACAAAGTCATCCAAATCTTACCATGACTTTGCATTACTCTTATAAAGTCATTATAAATTCAAACTGCTGAAAAAAAATGTAAATAGAATCCATCTTAAGTTTGCTTGCTAATCTTGCTCTTCAATTAACCAAAATATTCCACATATGCCGTAGGTGTGCCGTTTTGTGCCTTGGAGTCTGGTTTTAATCCTAGTTCACAACTAGTCCTCTTCATGTATCAATCTAAGATTTTCTTAGATAATTTTTGCTAAAAACTATCCTTGAATTATACTTTAAGATGCTTATAGTATTATTTTTACTAATCTACCTTGTTTTATCTTGTTTATGGTCTTATAAAGTATGTAGAAGCCCTTTAAATAAAAAAAGGCAATATAGACACTATTTTTTTACTTCTTCCTATCTTTTATCTATGATTTCTAAAATAATTTTTTTACTAAGTCTTCAATTGAGCTCTTCTATAATATTGGTCTTTTTTTGTTCTTTCACCTAATGTTATATTATAACATGACAACAATGACAATTCAAGTGAACTTAAACTTTTCAGATACTTAATTAGATAACAATTGTCATTATTGGCACCATCTTTAATTACTGCTATTACTACACAAAGATAAACACATAGAACTTTACAAAATATTTCCATATTATGCTTATTTAGATCATCAATATCATTGTTTTGTAGAAATAAAATTGACATGTTGGTCAAATATTCATCTTTATATATCTCATCTTCTTCTAATTCCAAGTATACAATTTAAATCAAAACCTTTGATATTGAACCTACTTTCATATGTTTTAGAAGAATTATTTTACTTTTTAATAGATTAATAATTACCAATCTATTTCTAATTTGTAAATAAATAATATATTTAGATATATCAAAGCTTAATATTTCATCATAAAAATGAAACTTTTAAAAATAATAAAAATATATAATATATATTTTCAAGATTTTTTTAGTAAATAATTAATTTTCTTTTAATTCACCTTTCAAACATAGATTTTTTTTTATTAGTTTGTATATTTTAATATAAATCCAAATCTTTGACCATTACAAAGAAGCATAAAAAATCTTTTTTCTTGAGCCTTTTACAACTACAAGAAGAATTTGTTAAAAATCTCTACCAAAGATTGCCATAATTCTTTTAAATATCTTTTTGGTATCATATATATTGTAGAAGGTTCTATTAACTACCTCAATACAATGTCAATTTTATATTAGTACCTTATTCCAAATGATAAGCAATGTCTTTTTTAAAACATCAATATATAATATATTCTTTTTAATATTACAAAACAAATCTTCATAGAAATCAATCTAAATTTTGTATATAAAATGTATAGTCCATCCGTCATTTAAAAGTTGTGTTGCAGTTCTAGAAAAAACAACACATAAAACAATCTTTCTCTTATTTTGAAACTTTATTATTAATATATTATAAACAAATATTTTTCCATTTTTTTCTACTTCTTTTAAAGAATACACCTTTCTAAGATTATTATCTATTAAATCAAATATATTTAAATAAATAGAATATTTTTTATATTCAATTTTGACAAACAATCTTCTATTATTTTTTTTAATTTGTGATAATTCTATATCATAGGCTCTATGAGCATTTGATTTGTATTATTCTCATTTTACTTCTCTTTCTATTATAGCATAGATAGAAAACTACTAAGTATTTTTCTTTATTCTTAAAGAATCTCATCAAAGAAAAACAATCCATAATCTATTATCTCTCTTTCTATAGGACTTTTAATTCATAGTCTTGAATCAATCAGTAATGTGCATCATTACAAAAGCTTTCTTTAAACTTGTTCCATAGCTCTTTGGATGTATTGCCGTATGTTAAAGCAAAATAATTACAAACAATGCTCTTAATTACTTCCTTATTTTTTTTACTAAAGCTTCTTCCAAATATTAATTCCACTCTTTATTATCCTCTAATAATTTCATTTTCAAGCATGCATTCTTAAAAGTTGGATGGAGCACTACATTTATGGTCTATAAATCTTCAAATAATTAAGGTCCATATACAATTGTAAAAAAAAGCCAAAGATAGAATCTTTCTTCTATAGTAGAATCAACAAAATATAATCTTTTAATTACAAAATCATATTATTTTTTTATCCAATTTTTTACATTCTTGTTCTATACAAAATGCTATAGAAACATTTGATATGTATACTATCATGCAATCTCCATAGATTTATATATTTCAAAAAATATAGCCCAAAATTTTTTTGGTACTCTCTATGGGATAAAACTTTAATTGTAACATTATTACAAAAGAAAAATTACTTGATGCATTCCAAAAAGATTCAATGCCAATTAAACCATATTTGGAACTTTTTTAAGTATTTTTATTTCAAACATATGCTATGTTATCTCTAGAGCTTCAATATACTATATATTAATATATTATTTGATCTCATCTTCTATATTTTTTATTTGTATTATTGTATTGTTATACAATCATGTCTTTTATAGATGTATTTATAAATATATTTCACAATACAAACTAAAGTACAAACCTTAACATTGATAGTTATACTTTTTGCTAAGAATAAGATTATATAAGACAACATCTCAATTATCTACAATCTAATTACTAATGTTGAAAGTTCTTCCATTTTTTTTTCTTCTATGGTACTAGAGATAACCATCACCATTTATTGATATTTCATCTTAATATTCTTTTGAATACCTCTTTTGATATTTTTTGTCCATCATATATAGAGCTTGTATACTTTGAGGTTGATATAGACCATAAATCATTTAAGAGCTAATTATCTCAAATAACAACTAATCTTCCTCTTTAATAAAAAACTTTATACAAATAATTCTTTTAATGTCAAATTCTTCTTTTATTTTGTTGTCTTGCTTAAAAAACATCAAAAAGTACATGTGTAGAAATTTTATCTTCTAAAATTTAATAATATGCACTCTTATATAGATATTTCTTAAAATATAATATTTAAAAATATTCTCAATTAATATGTAATACTTAAGTTTATATACTTTGGCTACCAAGTCGGGATGATCCTTGGCTTTTGTCTTGGAAGAAGTCCACTTGAGATCTTTGGCCACCATGGATTTACAACAAATTTATTAGACAACTAAGTGAAAGCTATATCAATGGATTTTTATTAATTATAAAATATAATTAGATTATTAGTTTAAAAGGGATCGATTTAAAAGGACTATTATTGAGATTTATATAATCTTTTTTTAAAAAAAAGTGACTTTTGAGGTTGGTTTTATATTGATAATAACTTTATATATTTTGAGTTATGTTTGTTAGATATTGGTGATCCTTAAAATCTTATTTTATTTCTTTATTTGATATTTATAACACATATTATGAAAATATTATTAAAAAAGGATTAAAAAAAAATTAATATGAAAAGGAATAGTTAGGTTATTTATGTGGATGAATAGAGATGAATGATAGAAATCTCTATTCCTATTGACCAAAAGTCATGTCCAATAGACTTCAAGGAGGCTATCCAAGGACTTATTAGAGATTAGGGTTTCTCTTTCAAAATATTTTCACATTTCATTCCTTATAAAATAATTATAAATAAAAAAATAACTAAATTATTCATTGATAATGTCTATTGGTATTATAGATTGTCAAATGATATTATATTAGATCAAAGATGTCAATTTGCATCCAAGTTTTGGAATTCACTATTTAAAATCTTTCAAGTAAATATTAAATTATCTTTAGCATTTTACCTGCAAATCAATAGCCAAGTGAAGCAAGTCAATCAAATTTTAGAGAAATATCTAAGATATACTATCAATTATCAATAAGATGATTGGACTTCTTATTTTCCACTTATTGAATTAGCTTACAATAATATTATTCACACTTTTTTTCAATAAATACCTTTCTATGTCAACTATAGATATCATCTAAAATTGGATATATTATTCCTTCCTAAATCTAATAATCTATCAGTTGAAGAATTTGCTACATTAAAATATAAAATTTTAATTAAAAAAAGCTTTAAAATAATATAAAATAATAGTAAATAATTTTTTTTTAAAAAAATCTTCTTTTGATGTTGGTGATAAAATATGGTTCTTTTGGCACAATATAAGGACCAATCAATCATGTAACAAATTGAACTATCAAAGATTAGGACCATTTCTCGTTCAAAAGCAAATTAATATTATCACTTATTATTTGGAATTATTGGCATCCATAAAAATACATCTTATTTTTTATGATTCTCTTTTGAAGCCTTATAAAGAATCAAATATATTAAAAAGAATATAAATACCACCACCTTATATTAAAGTAGATAATTATTAAGAATTTGAGGTAGAAAAAGTATTTAATTCAAGAATGAGGCAAAAATAGCTGAAATAGTTTATACATTGGTGCAATTGTATTATTAATGAACAAAAATGGAAACTAATCTAAAATTTAATCAACACATTTCAAAAGATACAAGAATTTTATCAACTACATCTATCCAAACTAAAAACAATAACATGTATATCTATTGCCAGATAATATTTGCTATGATATGAGACACATCTTTGATATTCTATGCTTTTGAGCAATTTTAGCTTTAGTGCTCTTTGGGAACTCAGAGCTAAAGAAAGAAGTGATGTCATGGACATCCATCTAGAGAAAATTCTAAAAGGTCTTTGAACTTCTTAGAAGGTCTTAAAAAAATTAGAAGATCTGAGAAAGTTATAGAAGGTTCTAAGAAGTTATTAGAAGAGGTTCTTTAAATTACTTGATTCCTAAGCAACGTAAGAAGTCATAAGAGAAGGTTCTTATGGTTTCTTCACATTGAAGCAATAAGGAAGTCACTCAAGAAGCATCCTAGGATGACTTGGAGGCAAAGTCTTCCACAACAAGTTATCTAAAAGCTTCTTAATTCATAATATATATAAGTGTTGAGACTGAGGAGTTCTTTAGTTTCAACAATACATGTCTTGTGGTCTAATTTGCACCTTCTAATCTTGTTCTTATTCTTGTATTGCATTGCTTTGTAATAAGATTTATGTATCATATTATCTTATTATATTCTTGAATAAGTTTCTTAGTCTGATTTGTAACAACTATCATGTTTTTTTGTATCATATTTATTTTTTTTTATCTATATTGTTCAGCTTATTTATGTATTTTTTGTCTTTATTGTCCTATTATACAACAACTGCATATAAACAAAGCATTGTTTAAATTATTTTTGTATACACCAATTGCTTCTAATTCTTTCCTTATATGCTCTACATTTGCTTGCACATATTGATTTGTATCTTTATATGCTATTTGTCTTTGTTGTCTAATAACTTAATAATTGATATGCTTAGAAATTCTTTTAAGTAGGTTTCCATTGCCATCAACTAATCTATCTTCCTTTACCACAATCTTCTTGCTATATTCCCTTCTATCATTTTTGCTCTAAGTAAATCACTTTACTTCTTTATGTGCCATGTGTAAACATTGTATAATTGCTCAACAATTTGATAGTGCAATTCTATCTTTAATATTGTTAATTCCTTCTATTTTTTTGAGGTTTTAATTCAATCTAATATATTTTAAGTAAAAAAAATATAAACTATTGTTGATAAAAATTTTAATAAATAAATAATTATAAAAATATTTTTAAAATTAATATATCAATTTCTAATTTTTTACCTTAAAGTGCCAAATTATGAGTCAAATCTTAGTATATGGACTTGTGATTTTGAGCCAATCACTAATTATTTTAATACTTTTAAATTATTTAGACATAATTTTCAGTTCATTTTATCAACTTATATAGTTATTTCTAATATCAAGTTTTTAAATTGTTATTGGCTTATATTTACTCCCACATATCAAATTAGAGTTTAAAAGTGACGACTTTTGGTATGATTGCATTTTGAGTACTTAAAATCTTTTTTTTATTTTTTTATTTTTATTTTTATCAATATTTAATAAAAACTATTCATTTAAAAATTCACATATGCAAAAAAGTGCCTTCATTTTGAATTTAATACTTTGGAGTGCAATGCACTATTATTCATAGATCTATGAATAATTTTGTATCTTATTTTTTGATCAATTTCCACTTAAATTTCCCTTCTTCTGTCAATATCTAATAAAATGTAATCAAAATTCTATCTAAAGAAGCATAATACAATTATCCTTTGAATAAATATACACATATAACATTTGAGCATGTATTCTTAGATAACAAAGTAATTGAGTACCAAAAAGTAACACTTTTTAAAGTTGTATAATTTAATTAATTGTAGGTAAAATGTATTATAATTAAAAAGGTTGGCTCTTCATATAAAAGACTTTTGTGATTGATTTGGATTTGAGAATAAAACTTTTAGAGGCTGAGAATTTGTACCAAGAAGACAAACCAATTTTTGGTATCCAAAAAAACACTCCTAGCAATAAAACATAGATTATAACAACAATTTTAGTGATTTTGACCAATACAAAGTATTCTTTATCTCTTTGTCTTTATATTTTATACCTAAGCTTTCTTATTATAAAGATGGTGTTGAACTTAAGAATAATAAATAACAAATATGTTATAATCTCATATACTATTAATATATCCAAAATAATATAATAGTCATAAATATAATAAATTATGTGATACAAAGAAAATTATATTTATAAAAGCAATATCCAAATATCAAGAAGTATGTTGCCATAATATGCTTCAAAACTCCAATGCAAGATTTTTTTTTTTTTTTTTTTTTTTTTCAATGTTTAAAGTAGATTCAATTTTCTTTTTTGTAGCAAAACTTGATTAATAATTCATTAAAATTCAAAGAAATTGAAATAAAATTGAATTAAAAGCAATGCTATCAAACATGCAAATATGAATTTAAGATAGTATGGATTTTACACAATCTTTTTAATATATTTCACTTTTTAATATATAATAAATTATATAATCTTCTTTCAATTATAGCTATAATCTATTCTTTTGAAAATAAAAAAGAATTTCTAAGAATAATAGTTGAGTCAACATTACATTATTTTACAATTATTAGATAGAATTCATTTTTTCAATATAATTTTTGTACATGCATATAATAAAATGTCAGATATATAATATTAATTTTAAATTTATTATTTATTATTTAACATTTAAATTTAAAACGAAATAACAGCCTAATCTTCTTGAATGAACTAATTTAATTACAAATTTAAATAACTCAAAATCTCAATTGTCAGTGTACAACTGCCCAACATATTGTTTTTGTGTCACACAGAGTTAATGAGTTTGCATTTATTATGTGTGACTTTATCAATTTAAAACTTTAAGTTTTTAAATTTTTTTCATTTTATTATAACAATTGTGATTTTTAATAGAATACATAGTGTTTTGTATTTGAATAAAAGAATTACATGCAAACTAATTTAAATTTATCTCTTTTTCTATACTTCATCACAATTTTTTTAATCATGCCATGTATTTTGAACCTTTAGGAAACATTGTTAAGACGAAATTTGTAACATAACATTAATGAAGCCTGTTGTTTGACATGGTGCTAAGAAAAAATCTTATGGGTTGTATTTTTTTTTTTTTTTTTCATAATTTTTTTGTAAATTTCAAACCCTATATTAAAATATATTTTTTGAATTTAAATAACTTTTTGACCATTTTCATAATACCATTGGGTGTTTTTCAATATTTTTATTGTGTAGAATCTAAAGTTACAGCAATGCCAGTTCCATAATTACCATGAACTTTTTGGAAAGTATTGTTTACGATGTATAAAATTACACAAGTAGTATATTCTCTAACCAAGAACCTTTGATATTTAAAACAATGAATGCAACACAACAAATTGATGTTGATTGACTTTATACCAAATTTCAATGAAATTATGTTCAATTCTAACGCATATGATACTTGGTATTTATTACATGCACACCTTTCAGAAATTGATTTTAGATTTATTTTTAGGAAAATAAAAGATCGAAGATATATAAATATGAAAATAGTTATTTAGAACTATTTATATCAATAATATACACACAAATATGTTTGAGGCAGTATGTACATAATTATTCTCATTTAACCATGCACAATGCATTTCTCGGATATCAAGTACAACTACCGAAGTACCAGAGTAAGAGGGTCAAAAGCCTGAGAATATTTCTCGTAGATCGAGATGACTTTCTCTGCACACGTGGCACCCAAACCAAGTGAGAAGCCCCTAAAGACGACCCAGTCCCCTGCCAACTCACCAGATGGCTCCACAGTATTGGTGCCCAGATGTCATACGAAGACATCATCGTTCCCATGCTGTTCCTTTACGTGCACATGCAAGTTCCCCGTGGCTTTCTATGGATCCAACTGGCGGTTGTTCCCGTTGACCCAATAAGACGTTGCTTTACGTTCCCTCATGGGGCACTTCTGTTCGCATGCGTTCCCCGGGACAGTAGAGTTCGTGGGGAAGCTCCGAGTGAGGGAGAGAAAAGATTTCTCGCCGACCAGCATCCGTATCAGAACAATTTCACGAGGAAAGCCGGGAAATTGAGAGGAACCCAGTTTGAAGAGCATTCCCCCGCGTAGTATTTTGCATTTGCAGGGCTATGGTGGAGCCAATTTATCTCTCTGTTTCGTTTCTAGGGTATGAGAGAGCTCAGGTGTAGAGGTTTGGGATTTCGGGGGGGCGATGCGGCTGATTTTTGATATGGGGGTCGTTGTTCCGAGTGAATAATTGCGTGGTGGTGCGTTCGGGTGAAGTATGAGTCGATTTTGTGAGTGAGTGAAGGGATTTTTGGTGGAATTCTCTCCAGACTTTCATTTTCTGGAGCGTGTCTAGCTTAGAAAGGTTGGTTGGCACTGGATGTTCTGGAATTTTTAAGCCTCCGAATTTTTTTGCGCTTTACTTGGTTGCATGCTAGTCTGCAGAAGCGGATGCTTTTTTTTAAAAGCCGGTGATAGTTTTTGAATCGGAGGAGGGGCGTTAAGGACAAGGGACCTGATAAATAGGCATATAGTTTAAAGTGACCCTTGCTTGTTTAGTGGAATGTTGAGGCTGAACTCCTTTCAACGTGTGGTTGTGTAGTAATGATATTCTTGTATAAGGTTTTTCAATTTTCTGTCGCTGTACTTCAATTTTCCATTGTTTGGGTTCCAGGTTTACCGAAAATAGTGAGGAATTGTGAAGGCAGTCGGTCTCTTTTCTTACAGCAGCCATTAATTTCAAGGTACAAATCAACTCAAGTGGACGAGTAGGCATACTTAAAGCATTTTCTCTGTGTAAATGTGCCGTTGAAAGTGATATTCCCATGAATATAAAAAAGTTTCTTGAAAACTTTGTGTTGAGCTGCTTTCACTTTTCACAGAAAATTACTTTAATTTTTACCGAAGTTTGAACTATTTGAGTATCCAGGTATTTGTATCGTTCGTGCTTTCTGGTTTGTCATGCCAACTTATTCTTTACTTTCTGCACTTTAGAGTTGTAACAAAAGTGCTGCTATAGAGAGGTAAATGATCGAGTCACAGGGTTTTGGTCAATCTTGCCACAATAAACTGTCCATTTTACAGAAACAGCTTTGCCAATAGACGGGTTATTATATAGTTCAAATGAAGGGAAAATGTAATGTGATTATCTAAAAAGATTAGAGAGCTTCCGATCGCAGGTGTCATTATTTCTGACTCTACGACAGCATTTGATGTGATGCATGAATTTCTCCCCTGAGGAATCAGTCTACGTTTTTTCTGCAGGGAATTTTGAATTTGTGTAAATTGAAGAAGAAATGCAACGGGCCGACGTTGCAGTATCGTTTGATGGCACTGAAGGTCCTAGAGGGCAAGCTTATTTGCGGAGACCAGCCTCCCACGTGCAACAACAGTCACAAGGTCGCACCGGGCCATCACCTGCGCATAATGGACCTGGCCCTGGACCTGGACCTGGACTCCCTTTCATGACTTTTGATTTAGCATCTGGATCAGGATCCAATGCACCATTGTCTCATAATAGTGGATATGGGGGTAGCAGCAGCATCGGTGGATATGCTTCTTTTGAAGACGAACCTCCCCTTTTGGAAGGTATTTAATTTATTTTCCCTCTTATACCCCCTCTATCGCTTCAGTACGTAAAGTTAAGTTTTAATGAATGACTTTCTTGCCTCTGCTTTAAATTTTGATCCTACTGAAGTTATGAGAAACTACTTGTGAGATGCACAGAACTTGGTATCAACGTTGGGCAAATCACACAAAAGATGCTGAACTTACTCAACCCATTCAAAGTGGATCCAAGCTTACATGAAGATCCGGACCTCTCTGGTCCTTTCTTATTCTGCATAATTTTTGGACTTGCACAGCTTCTGTCTGGGAAGTTGCATTTTGGTGTCATTTTAGGGTGGACATCGGTTGCATCAGTGTTTTTGTATCTGCTATACAATCTCTTAGCAGGGCGAAACGGCAGTATCGACTTATATCGATGTGTCAGCCTTGTTGGTTACTCTTTGGTGCCAGTTGTGGTCTTCTCGATTATCTCCATATTCTTACCCAAAAGGTAGGGCGCATCCCTTCTCAATCTTAATTATGATCTTCCTCTCTGATTAGCAGTCTCTGCAAATGAATCTGTCAAGTTTTTAATTGACCGGGCAACGACAGGTAGATTGATCAGTCTGCAATTACAAGAAGCAAAGTTTCTGCAATGTAAAGCTGATATGGACCAGTGATTCAGGTCTGTAAGTGTAGTTTCTGTTACTTTAAATTCGTTTTATAATATACTGAGTGATGGGGTGTTGGATGTGCCCTCTTGCAGGAGCATATTTCGCTATATATTGGGGGCAGTGACCGTCCTATGGTCCTCAAATGGATGCACAAACCTTATGATTTTTCAAGTGCCACATGGTGGAGATTTTCGTTCTCTGATTGCCTATCCATGCGCCTTGATATATGTAGCCTTCTCGCTCCTGGTTATTTTCTAGATTTGATGTTTAGGAGCATACTGGAGTAGCTGTAAGATTCTGTAAGCATACATAATTCAGGTTAAACTGAGTACGAGCCCAGGTCATGTGCACAGCTAGTCGCGTAGATTAATCTAGGAGTCCCTTAATCTGTAAAGAGTGTACATTGAATTTTGTAAATCTGTTAGCCAGCGCATCAGGTTTTGTAGTTACCTCAAGTTTTCATATCTAAGTTAAGTACATCGAGGGTACAGGTTTATTTCTTTTGAAAAGTTGCTGAATCTGACACATTAAAAATCTTGGAAACTAGGATTGATAAGCATTTTGTAACTTCACTGAGAACAACTGTTCATCCAAGATTCAAATTGCTAAGTAGACATGGAAGCAGAGGTCATTTGTACTTTTCAGTTGCTTATTTGGAAATTTTCAGCTGGTGAAGCTTCAGCTCTTATAAAGAAAGCATCTCCCACTACCACCTGGTGTTATGCAGGTCAAGATCATCAATATTAGTCAGCGAAAGCCCTTATTCTAGGAATAAAACCCATATTTCAAGATTCTGCAGGAATGTGGATATTGTCACACTCCAGCTGTCCTCACATCTTAATGCTAAGCTCCATGAGAATGGCAGAATTTCAGTATACACAAGAAGAATTACAATGATCTACTTTGCTAATAGATTTTACATTCGTCTAGGCTTGAAATTGTGTTGTAGTTCAAGATTTGAATAATTTTAGACCAAAATGCTTACAATACAATGTCATGATATATATATATATATATATATAAATATAAATATCATGACTCATATATAGAATTTGTACTTATTAAATCATGACTCAATATATAGAATTTGTACTTATTAATACTTCATCACCTTTTCTAAAGTAGACATTTTTTTTATGCTTATGTACTTATTTTATGATTTTAAGGTAAGTCTTAATTGTCCTTAGGATTAATCTTCTTTTTGTAATTTATTCAATTCCTTTGGCAAAAAAGAATCTTAAATGAGTGCATCTTTCACTTTTATATTGACAAGATCAATTGATCTAAATGCATCAAAATCATGTGTTATTTGGAGTGGCCAAAATATTCACAACATTATGGAAGTTGTGTAATAACCAAGCTCTATCATTGAAAATCAGTTTATCATATTATATGATTAACCACCATATAGTGTTTCAAGTACATAATAAGGATTTTCTTAATCTTTTTAGTTTAAATATCACTTTTTTGATGCCAAAGCAATGATTATAATGACTTCTATTCTTGATTTTCATATTACATGTTGTTAAAACTTTGTATAAAACTACACATTCTTATCACTATCTATAAGTTGTTGTCAAAGATGAGAACTCAATGAAAGCAAATAAACATATGAAACTTCTATTAAGAAGTATAACAAAATAGAGGTAAGGAAGTATGTATATTAAAAGAAACTAGAATGGCTATTGCCACAAGATAAGAAAACTTTAGACTCTTGAAACTGGATTAGAAGCAAGAAAAGAATTGACAAGAGTGAAGAAGGCTTCACTCTTGTCTCTATTTATATTATCTATCTAAGAGTTACGTGGCGGTATTCTATAGGACCTCCTACACATGTCTAATTTGCAAGACAAGTGTCAAACTTGTACGACAAGTTTTCCACATGTGCGCCATATACTTGGCTTATTCCGCAAGCTACCAATATGTGTGACACATGGCTAGCCTGTTCTACAAGCTACCGATATGTGTGCCATGTGGCTAGCTTATTGATTAAATTTCTAACCTACCAATCACCTATAGACATGTATAAAGATGATTCCACATCTATGAAGCTTTTAGGAAGCTTCTCTATTAGATATTATCAAATCAACTTATTTTACCTACTTCTATTAGATAATTATTATAGTAAATCTTATGTCCGTGACATTATCCCTCCTTCTAGGGACGAGTTCCACAAGGAGCGGTGATTACATGTTGTCACGGACATATACATAGTTACCTATATGATCAGATAGAACTAGATAAAAGAAGGTAAAAGCATGTTAATTCCATACTATCTTTAGAGAAACTTCCTAGAAACTTCATAGACACTGCTTTGACTTTATAAGTGTCCATAGTAGACTTTTGGATTAGAAACTTGGTCAATAAGTTAGCCACATGTCGCACATGTTGGTAGCTTGAAGACCAAGCTAAATACGTGACGAACATATAGGAAACTTGCCCTGCAAGTTCGACACGTGTCTTGCAACTTGGACACATGTCTTGTAAATTGGATACGTGTTGGAGGTCCTATAGAACGTCGCCACTTAGCTCTTAGGTAGATAGTATAAATAGAGACAAGAGTGAAGCCTTCTTCACTCTTGTCAACTCCTTTCTTGTTTCCAGTCTAGTTCAAGAGTCTCTAGTTTTCTTGTCTTTTGGCATTAGCCATTCCAGTTTCTTTTTAATACATATATTTCTTTATATTTATTTCTTTGAGAGAGGTCTCACTTGTTTATTTGATTTCATCCAGTTATTGTCCTTGACAGATTGACAAGAGTACACATACAGTATCAGAGCTTTGTCTTTTCTTGATTAAGAGTGGATTACCCCTTTCTCTTGATAAGACATAAGCATATTAGAAGTTGTGGAGTACCCACTTCTAAACTGATATTGTTTCTAGAATTTTTTCTTTTGAATGTGTTATTTTGCATTTCTTGAAGTGAACATAGAGACCTTCTTTCCTATTGTATTATCATGGTAGAGCTTACGGAAATGAAAAGTACAATGGCACAAATGCAAGAGCAAATCAGAGAACTAATGCTTGCAATGCATCAACTCAGTTTACCACCACAAGGAGCATCAAGATTAGCAGGAAGTGAAGATGTAGAGATGGTTGGAGCGACATCAATATCTACACCAAACCATGCTACCTCACCGATGATGGAGCACCGTTCAAACATTAGAGAACCAAAAATCAGTTTGTCTGAGAAGTTTGATGGCACAAGATCTAAGTTTTGAGGATTCATCAATCAGGTACAATTGGTGATCAAACTTCAACCTCAGAGTTATCATACGCAAGGATCTCAAGTTAGGTTTATTGGAACGTTACTTTCGGGCCCTGCCTTATCGTGGTTTTCATCTTTTCTTGAACGACGTGATCCAATATTGGATAATTTGGAGGCATTTTTTGCGGAATTTCGATCGATGTATGGAGAACATGATGCAATTCGTGTTGCAACCAACAAGATTTGCATCCTACGACAAGGCAATCAATCAGTGTCATTATACGCTTCACAATTTCGACAACTAGCGACCGACATCAAGTGGGACGATGCTGCACTAATCAGTCAATTTCTCTACGGATTACAATATGAGATAAAAAAGTTAATGCTCAATTTATCCGATTCTCAGACATTGAGTCAAGCAATTGATTTTGCTGTGAAGTGTGACAATCGACTTTTTGAATTTCGATCCGAGAATCGTACAAGGGAGCCTCAATGTTATTATTCAATGGCAACATTAACATCCTCACAAAACGTACATTCGGAAGTAGAAGACATGCAAATTGATGCGGTACGTTTTAAACATCTTACTGAACAAGAAAAGATTCGTCGTCGTCAAGAAGGATTGTGTTTATATTGTGGAGAACCTAAGCACACTGCTCAACATTGTCCAAAGAAATGTCACAACTACAAAATGAGGAGTACGGCTGTCAAAGAAGACAATATGTCGAAAAATAAATTTGTCCAGTTACAATAGGGACCGTGCAGCTGGAATCTTGTACAATTCCCAGTAAAGGTCCTATTCTCTCCTCAGAACCCTCTCCTTGTTCTATGATAGATGTATATTTAGGACCAAAAAATTATAGAGCCTCTGCCTTATTAGATTCAGGAGCCTCAACATATTTTTTAGATGAATAATTTGTTAAGAATCGTAAAATACCTTTAGTATAGAAACCTAAATCCGTACATGTAGAAGTCATAGATGGTCGCCCATTGTCCTCAAGAGATGTCACTCATGAAACCCGTCCTATAAAAATAACAATAGATGGTCATAATAGCTATGTAATCTTTAACATAATTAAATCTCCATCTAATCCAGTTATTCTAGGTTTGTCATGGCTAGAAAAATATAATCCTCAAATAGATTAGAATTCTCGTAGACTTGACTTTTTCCAGGATATTATTAAACATCCTACCGATCCAGTAAAAAGCTACAAGCCTGGTATAGTAAAACCTGTACTAATAGGTGGAAAAGTTTTTATACACGCAGCAAAAAAAGGACCAACTTTTGCTATTTACACAACACCCATTTCTGATAGTGGAAAGGCTTCAAGTGGCATTCCAAGCCAATACCGAGACTATCAAGATGTTTTTGAGAAGAAAAATACTGATATTCTTCCGGAGCATTGCCCATATGATTATTTGATTGATCTCAAAGAGAGATCTCAGCCTCCTTTTGGACCAATCTATAATTTATCACAAAATGAGTTGGCTGAACTCAAAGAGTATAT